>JXSR01S009206.1:0-17560 GCA_000969725.1 Ophiothrix spiculata
AGAAATTGATAATATTGACATGATTAAAGATTGATGAAACCAGTATCAGTACCGGTGCTGTTCACTATACAAACATTTGATAGGCTTCAATTGTCATGCTATGCCTTATGATAAGGGACTCTTTTCTCTTTGATTGAAGTATAACTAATTTGACTTGTTGTAAAAATAACTTTAATAATTTCATGTATTGTTAAGTTTCGGTCCTTGACACACATTGATACCCTTAATTTGCATTGAAGTCGCTGATATCGTTACAGGTATATAAATTCATTTTATAAGTTAAATATTATTGTTGTTTACAGAACCAAATATGAAGTGCCTAAATTTGCTTGAATTTTATCAACAACCGGAAAAACAGTAAGCTTTATAATTATATACTATGGTGCCAGGAAGATATGATTCGTTTTTTAAATATATCATGAAAATATCTTTTATTAAGTGGTTATTGACTTCTATGGTTTCGAGGCTTTGTTACTGGACAAGATAAAACTAATTTGTTACATGTTTAATTCTCGACAGACCATTGCGTTGATTACATGGAGACATATGTTCTCACAAAACCAACCGCAATTAGTATATACATAGTACTGACCTTATTATATGTATGCATTTTTATATTCTTCGTTTTTATCGCGCTGTGTAAGAACAAGCGATTAAGGCAAAAGTTAAATCAATAGCATAACATTATACTAAATGGGCTTGTACTAGGAATCGGATGTCCAAACGGAAAATCTAAGTCTAACAATTAGCAAAATAAATCAGCCATGGGGATCACGCTTCGAAAAATATTGAAATCATCAATTCGGACGGTGCAAAATACTTGACACAGAAAATGAACGTATAAAACGTTTGATCCAGCTAACAAGAATTAATCCACGGCAGAAAGTAACAGAAAATCATGGACATGGACGGGGGTTCTTACAACCTTAGCCATCAATGTGCTCCTATATATGTTTTCTGATGAAAAAAATGGCAATACCGGTTAAATCATATGCAGAGGACACACAGCTTTGAAGTTTCTCGACTGATGCATGAAACGTCGTGCAGCTCCGGTGAGCGTATAAGATAACGTAAAGCTTATCATTGGTTTTGATAAACTTTCTAACCGAGTTCTAAATGTTACATAATGGTAATACGTATGCAGGAGTATAATGAGGACAGTCTACAATAATCAGTTAACCAATAATATATTTAATATATAAAACAACTGCACTCCCATTGTTATTTGCAATTATTTTTGAATGTATTACTTTATTTAACGTAAATAAGCTTTTGAAAAGGAGCCCCAGCATACATGAATATTATAATACAGACATTTATATTAAAATTAAACACTTTTCGGTGATACCCATCACCATCCTCAGCAGTCTTATTCTGAGTTTCAACTGATCTCCCTCTGAATCTTGAGGGAGGAAAAACTCCAACAACGCAAAATAAGAGAGGTTATCTATATCAAGAAAGAAACCAGTCCCACTCTACGGAGAGGTAAACTTTCAACTATTACAAATTTCTTCTCAAAATACCGTAACCATCTTGTAACCATCTAGGATGCCATCTACGACAAGGTTCAGAGGAAGATCAGTTGGAACTCGAAATTAGTTCGCTAAGGAAAGCGATGGGTATCACCGAAATGTTCGGACTAAAAGTAAGTGTTATTATTGCGCAGTTTTAAACCTATATTGATGAACTCTACCAATACGTATAAGAAGGACATTATTAATCTGTAACTAAAAACCTGTGTAATTTTTTTGAAAAAATATGACTATATGTTTAGAAAATAACTATCATTAAAACGTTGAGACCTTGATTTTGTGCAAAACGACAAAAAGCCGTGAAAAATATAAAATAGTTGCACATTAAAATTACACTAAATGAGCGCTCTTACATTTTGTTAATTTTGTAGTAAATATATAACATGACATAGGTATCTTCATTATCTAAAACTAAAAATGCTGTGTTATTAAAATGTTGAGGCCTCTAGAAGAAGTATGTGTTATAATTTATGTAAAATTTGACTGCTCAAACTACTAGAGTGTTTGCAAACAACATTTTTTTCTACAAGTAGCCAATATTTAGGACACCTAGTACAACAAAAGGCAGCTTTTGCAAAATGTGAACTGAATGTTGCAAAACAGATTTAAAGTGTAACGTTAAGTTATATTGTTTTTTTTTCATCGTATAATATCAATAACAATATCCAACATTATTTAAATACATTTATTTTATCCTTTGTACATTTTGAAAAACTAATGCAATTTATTTTCGTTGTGATCTACATTTCTGGACATTCAATTGTGAATAGAATCGAGTTAATTCAATTTGCAATTGAATGGGTTCTTTCATGAAACTAATGTTGATGTGAATACTTGCCATTATCATGAAATATATAGATATCATCACAAAGCAATGACAAAATTAACTTGTAAGTTTTCACTTATTTTCTAAATGGAAACAGTTAAAAAGAGGAAAAAAATTACAAAATGAAATACTGAAGGGCAATGTTAACTTTTCAAATAGAATACAGCAAAAGATTATTTAAATACAATGAATTCATAATAAATGTTTGAATATTTCTAATTTTCAAAAAAAACACCAGTGGGACACTCTCTGTCAGCAATTCTTTTGACTTTCTTCATCAAATTTGCTTCCACCAAGTGGTTTAATTAATATATTTTCTGGTGTTATGACACCAATAAATAGTCAATGCATTAATGTACAAAACATTTTGACAACAATGTACTACTTTGTACAGTTCAATTTCATAAAGCATATAGATATGTATGACGATATGTTTGACATCAAATCAACAAGTCTTCAAATATACGTTTCTAATCAAATCATAAAAATGTTTAAATAATCTGAGACCCATCAATAAATTGATCTAATCTTGTATGCCTATATAACTTACATCCTTTAATAACTTATTTTCTTATCCGTTTAAATATTAAATATTTGTCAATATTACACATAAAAAGATAAAAATAAAATGATAACAAACCATCAATTCCAGTTTCTTTATTATCGTGAATGTAAACCAAATATATTCAATGAAAACAAGATTTTGACAGACTAAATAAGATAAACTTCTCAGGATGAATCCAGTACAGATTTGCGTGTGTTTTACAATATTTCAGTGTTTATTATCAAAACAATATATGAATCCCTAGCCAGTATAAAATGAAGAATTTCAACACAGAGCAAATAACCCTTTATATTTTGATTTTATCAATCTGTAATTGGTTTTGTGTCTTCACTGTTTACTAAACCTAATAAAAAGCAGTTGCATTGTTAATTTCAGCAATTGATGATATTCATTTCTTTGATATCTTAAATATTTAAAAGTTAATGGATGGAATTGGTTAAAACTAACATTTTTTAAAAATCAGGTCAAATTTTCATTTTACCAAATGATGACATGCACAAAATGAAGTCTTTTTCTATTTCATTTCTTCATATTCTCAACTTTCAAATGTATAAATTTTCATACGTTTTCCTTTTATTTTCCCTTGAAAGATAAAAATCCACTTCAATTTTAGTTTGAAGTTATTGAATTATCATAGAGTACAATTAGGCTAAGAAAATAAATGAAAATTATGGCCATAGGTCAAACAAATTGCAAAAGTAATGATACGTTCAGATTAATATCAGACAAACATATATAACAACACATCAAAAATCTAGAAAAATCTACTTGGTGGAACAGTAATTAATTTGAATAAAATCAAAATGTCTGCCTAAACAGGGGGTAACATTTCAAAATTGGTTAAATAGTATACTTTTACCCATCTCCGATGTATGGTTAATGAGTTATATCCAAATACGTATCATATCGGGGATGATATGCCCTCTGTTAGACAAATATTCAAAACTTGTCTCAAATTGTTTCTCTTCCAAAACTATCCACACGAAGTACTATTTAGCAATGGCTCAGATGTACTGTTGCTATGGTCACAGATCAAAGTAAACTTGGGATTTCAGATTCCAATGTAATGGTAAATATGAACTTTATTTTGCCTGATACTATAGTAACCACTAGTCTAAAGCACTTAAAACTATTACTTTATGTAGACACTATTGCGAAAGGAACATTTTTAGACCATTTTGAAGAAAATCGGACACTGTTGAATTGTGTTTCTCCCATAGGACATATTGCGCGACCCCTGATATGACCTATGACATAATTGGATATAAATCATTAACCATACTTCGGAGATAGGTAAAAGTATACTTTTTCCAACAGATTTAACCAATTTTGAAATTTCAGCTTTATTTTGGCAGCCATTTTGTTTTATGCAAATTAATCGCTGTTCCACCAAGTAGATTTTTCTAGGTTTTTGATATGTTGTTGTATTTATATGTCTTAAATTATCCAGTAAATGTCGTTGCTTTTGCCATTTGTTTGACCTATTTTTTTAATGTTTACTAGCCTAAATACCTAATATCTCCATTTACTGACTCATTACCTAAACGGTTTCTTAATAAGATGCAATTTCTGTCCGGTAGGCAAGTTTGTGTTGCAATGCTTCATATAAACATTTTTTTTTTCAATAGCATATCTTTACACCGCCACTGAATATGCGCCAAATGTAGTTTTATGAGTAAAGTTATGTTTTCAGCTCAAAGATACTAAATCACAAACAATGACTGTGTAAACACTAATGTCCAATGGGTAAAATAGTTATCATGGTTATGGAAACTCCCATACTCAGCGCTTCACTTGTTTGTGTAGTATGGTTATTTGTGTACAGATAGTTAAGCCACGATGGGCGTTCGATTTAAACACACCAGGTATGTCTCTTACGTCCCCTTCCCATTAAACATTGGTTTGAACGAGCAAATCCTTTTATGTTTTCCACCCGAGCCTAAAAAATAAAACAAGAGAAAACTTAACCAATGTTTTACAATATTTAAGCGTTACTTTCATGTCAATATATTTTTCACATGTGAGTGTCCCTCCCATTAAATTCCCGTAAAGCAAATGCAACTTTATTAACATGTTTCATTAAATGCAATAATTGCTAACATGGCAGATGTCCAGGGAGACATCCCGGGGCCAAATTATTATATGGAATTAATGTTTTCTAAGAACTGCCGATGTTTTGCAACCCTTAGTACTTTTAATTAGTTACTGAACATTACATTTTAATAAACAAATTATGTTACAGTTCCCCTTTTCTTCGGAACATAATGTAGGTTAAAAAGCAATAAAAAATCGCTCATTGCCAAGCAGAAGCATTAGCCCATATCAAGAGTGGATGAGTATCTACAATAACTGCATACAGATGTACTATTAGAGTTACACTACTTTTTAAAGAGAGTGCACAAGCCCTAAAGAGGGCGTGCGTATAAAAAAAAATCAAAGTATCTAAAATATGCTGCCTAACCAACACCAACAACTAACTGCAAGATGATTTCACGGTTTTTGTCTTATTTGTCCTTTCATTCGCTATTGGCTTGAATTAATGTGTATATATAATTAAACCTCTACTCTTTATAATGAATCAAATGTTATTTCACTTCATCTTCAAGGTTTAACTATCACAATGTATGGAATATATATATAGTCAAATTATACAATACGATTCTATGTTCATATCTTAGTTCGTATTTTAAACTTGTGACGATTTGGGTAGGCCAAGGAACGCGTTATTATATAAGAAATT
This sequence comes from Ophiothrix spiculata, assembly GCA_000969725.1. NCBI lineage: Eukaryota > Metazoa > Echinodermata > Ophiuroidea > Amphilepidida > Ophiotrichidae > Ophiothrix > Ophiothrix spiculata. The sequence goes on from JXSR01S009206.1 coordinate 5,664, forward strand.
GATGAAATTGCTAGTTAGAAATACAATTATGAAGATTGCTTTTTCATAACATAATTTGTTACTTCCGCATAACATACGCCTTATGAGACGTTATGGTGCCTTTGGTATCCTTTGGTAATAGTCTTACTTGGAATTTTGTCTACAGTACTATAATAGTTGAAGGGAGGTGTTTATTGGATTCGGAAAACATAATCCAGTCGGAACTTGAATTGCATGTAAAGAATCAAGAAATAAGCTACAAGTTGGAAATTTACAAAAACATTTTTACAACTTGAATCTTCTTGGAAGAATTCAATTCTTGGAACTTAAACAACAGTGGAAAACAAAAAGATATTGCACCTTTATTACCCTATAACTCAAAATCAAATTCTGTTCCCACTCATTCTCGTTGTTTATGGCACATAATAAATCACAATTTGCAGGTTTGGAATGTTGATAACGCAAATTGCGTCTAAATTGAACGTATTGGATATGTAAAATAATTGGTTATTTCTTTTTTAAAGATTAATTGGTTATAATTATGTTTTCATAAATACGTTACCATGCAAGGATACATTTGATTGTAAAATAAGACATATAAAAATGCTTTAACTGATTCAGATTTTTATATATATCTCTATAAGCTTGCTTTGTCAAATTGCATTTCAAATATAAATGACAGCGCTTTATTTTGGTTAAAATGTTTACAAACAGTAAATCTGTTGTATGCTTTAATCAATGGCTATCGAATCTTCTATTTCTTTCAGCAATGCCTATAGCTGTCGCCAATTATTGCTAATGATCTGTTGATCTAGCCAAGAAGATGCATCCTATTAAGTCTGTCACTTTCACTTTAAAGCAACATACGTCCTACATTTTGCAAAATATTACAACAGAGTATAGGGTAAATATTCTCTAAAAAGATTCAATATGAACATCTCTGTTATAATGACACGCATTCGATTTTGGAAGTGTTCCTTATTATTTCTTATAAATTATGAACAGCCATAACTACTTAATTAGATTAAGGTATGATTTTTAAATTCCGCTAATGCAAGACCAATTTGTGACCTATATTAAAAGAATCAAATAATGCATACTTCTAGGTTTATAGCAAACAAATCTCATTCTTACTTTAATCAATTCCTAGATATCCTCAATTACATCGAATAATTTGTAAGATAGAGCAAAGAAGTGATATCCTATTAGGTATGTCATGTTCACTTTCAAAACGAAATTTGCTCTATACCGAGTCCTACATTTTACACATTTAATACAGCGAAGTTCAGAAGTCACATTTCAATGAATCATTAAGTTTTGAAATATTCTGTATCTAATTTATAGCCATGTCTACAAATGTCTGCAGTCAGTTTGTAATTACACTAGATTCTTTATCATTTATCAGTATGACATGCTTGGAATGGTTAGACACATTCTTACACCTGCTTATTATAAAAGACTGCTAGATTTTAATATCAGTTAAACAAGACTGGTTGCTGAAAGTTGAAAAGGTGACAAAGTAGAATGTATTATTCAGATGCACAAGTAATTTAAAGAAAGAAATCGTTTGTTTGTTTGTTTGTCCTCCTCCATTTCCACCTCTAATGTGTATAACCTACCTTTGTTAAAAATCTGACAAAATAATGAACGTGTTCACTTCATTATTTTTTGATGTTTGATATACTAAAACACATTCTTAAAATAATCCATTTATCCTCCTAAGATTGTTTCGAATGAGTTTGAAGATATATGAAAAAATATACTTGGTAATAAGTAGCATTGACAACTTGTTTTATCTTGAAATATAATGAATTATCTATTTCAGTTAGCATAAACCACTCGATTTAAACATAAACATGATAAATGTGTGTTAATATGGGAGGTACTTGGTGGAGTCCATAGAAAAATGTCATAGTTTTATTTACATGCCATTGACAAACAGCAGAACGTATTTGAGGAGAATAAATCCTTTGGTCCTTTGAAAATAAGGATAAGATGTGGCATGTTCACTTCATCAAAAGCTCATAACTTGCATCTCACGTGATCAACTGAAAACCGAAAACATGTCACAGACACTTGTGTTCTTGGTACAAATTAGATACCTACAATGCTAAATACTTACGAATAAGTGCAATACTATAACCAAGTTAGAAATGGACTTTATTTGTTCAAGACATGTTATTAAAATATAGCCCTACCCAATTATTATATGACTTACTTTATATATTACTTTTTGTAAGTAAGGCATGATCAGGTAATTCAAAATCTTGAAATCAATTGAGTCTGTCATGTTCTGTTTATACAAACTGTGCAACCTCAATGATGTGAACTGTTAACCAGCTAAAACCAAATGGATTTGTTGATTTTACAAACTGAAATTATTCTTTCAACTGATATCGCTAAACATTTGAAGATGCCATAATTGACGATGTTAAGGTGTCATTAATGTATAAAATTTAAATAGCAGTACTTTATCATCATTCTAGTTACTTGAAATACAGTTCGTATTTGAGAAGAACGGATCCAATTAATTGAGATTAGTGTCATGGCATTAGCTTTTTGAATATTTAGTAATACAAAATGTATGGAGCCCGAGTATATTTTGCCCTTAAAAAGAGTGATTGGATGAGGCATGTCATGTTCACTTCTTCAAAAGCTCATATCCTGCATCTCATTTTTTTTTTGATGAACGGAAAATTGGAAACGTTACACAGATTGTTGTTTATTTACTGAACTGATGTCGTTACCAACAAAGGTATCTTAACAAATATCACCTACCTACCATTAGGGCAATTTCCAACAGTAAATGACATCATTGTTGATATAAATGATGTCGAGAAATTTACTGAGTAAAATTAACATCAAATGCCACAGGACCTGATTGTACACTATCTGGAGTATTTGCTTCAGTCTCAAATTACATACACAATCATTACAAATGTGTCAATTACAATTTGCTTATTTACTAAATATGCTGTGTTCTAAAAACATTATGACACTAATTTAAAAGAAATAGTAAGTCGCCAAGAAGTCAAACTTATTAGTTGTCTTAACATTGCAAGATCGCTAGTCGCTATAATTTTTTGCTGTATTTCAACACAAAAACTTAAGCTTTGGAAAAAGTTTTAGTCTTTGAAGGGTAATCAATCTTGCACATCAAGTATGAAATGACTATCTTCAATTTTTAAATAAGTGAGATCCAATTAGTGAAGTAGATTAAATCGTGGGAGTTTTTGAGGGTTAATCATCGTGTAATGGAAACTAAAAAATGGTGTGGTAATATAGCGTAACGTAGACGATGTATTTTCAAAAGAAGATAATTAACTTTATATATTTTGGACACATTTGTGAAGTAAAATAAATCATAAGACAATTGATTCACGTTATCTCAGTTAATTTATTTCGATTTTTCCCGCTGACAGATGCAAATCAATGAGCATGATTTCTGGGGTTTTCATTGAAGTTGACGTTCTGAAAATAAATCAAAATTACTTGTTGGGAAATTCACTTTCTCACAAGCTGTATACCAAAACAGGCACTCAAAATAATTGAGTTACCAAATATCTTTTAACTTTAGCTTTGACATCTGCAGTACTGGAGGCTACTAGTATATAAATGAGGCACTTAAAGTTTCAATATTAAGCTTGTCAAACGCAGAGCACCTGTTGACCCTGCCCTATATTTGATTTTGAATCCATCCACTTTAGTTTTTCACTAATTTCAGAAGAGATGCCTCCGCTTACAAATATATCAATTTGCAATGTAAAGAGGCCTGCAAAAGATCCATTGTATATGTGAACTGTTATGTTAATGAATGCTGCAGGTGTTTATAGTAAAGAAGATTTCTTGTTCAGCCAGGATTTTAAACGAAAATTGAGATATTCTTCTGTTTGTAATTGGTTTGTTTAATTATTCTGAATTTATTCTTATTTTCTTATTATTTTCTTATTTTTCTTTGCAAGTTCAGTTTGCATATAAATCAGCTAAACCCATATAAAACAACTTTTACCAGAATTTCAAATATATCTGAGATATCTTAGATATGTGATTGTTAGTTTTGCATTGTTCTGTCAGTTTGATTAATCATATTTTGTCCCCAAACTACATTTACAATTTCATATGGCAACTCAGGCACGAAATATACGGTAATTAAGTTACAGTGTACGGTTCAAATATAAGTGCATTGGATGAACCGAAAAGCACATTGGCAAACGTTTACTTAAACAATCACTAAATGACATCAATATACAACATATGGTTTAAATGATTAGATCTGGACAAGAATTGCGGACGGTGTTTATGTCGCATTTCGCCTTAAGAAAATTCTGGTAAAAATATCAATCTAGTATCTACCACAATTATAAAAACAAACTTCTCTTAACTTTCTCTTAAAGACTGCTACCTACTAGGGTAAAAAAATAACACACATATAACAATAACAACCCACACACCAGTACCCCCTAACACCTTGCACTACTAGGTTTGTTCAAAGGGTATGGTGCCCTCATTAGTCCCATCATGCTATAACCAGCCTTAAAAAAACATGCTTAAGGGTAGCCTTCGAAAAATAAACCATAAATCGTAAGATGTTTTTCATCTCATATTATTGTGTTTTTCACACACAATGAAAGACCCTACCCTCTATCTAATTTTATATAAGACCTTTCATAGATTATCAACGAATAACGAAAATGTGAAATGTCATGATGTTTGACAATCTTAATTCCAGTGTCAGTCTGAAAAGGTCACTTTTGTCCATTATCACCTTGTTTATGATGTTCCAATGTTTTATTTAGGTATTTAGGTCTGATCTATCAAAGACATCTGCGATTCAGTTTAACCCAATATAAATTCAATGCTAGACTTTGGGTCTCAAGACCTTTTACGATGTTCTAATTCAATGTGATATTTAGATATTTTAGTTTGATCTACCATAGATATCTGTCATTGGGGGTATGTCTAGAAGATATTCCGATGACAGGCTTGCACGGAAAAATCTAGAAAAATGTACATCCAGTTTGGTATGCAGGGATCACATTTTTACATGTTTTAATTTAATTTAGAGGGAATTATTGAATAGAATTGAACGGTTTCTTCTTTCTAGAACATTTTGATATAAGTAATATGAATGAACAAAATGGTAAATATCAGTAAGCTAGACGGTCAAGATATTTCAGCTTCAATTCTTACATGTGTATATTTTGATTGTAGGGGGCGTTCTTGAGATATGTGTCAGCGTTAAACCTGTTTTACGTTGGCACAGCCGATATTAAAAAGTCTTCAAAATAGCCATATATTTGTACATGGTGATTACTCACATTATTTTTATACTATGCAATGTCTTAAACCACACAAACTTGACACAATTGTCATTTTCCTGCTTGGGGTCATTCTAAGGTCAATGTCAACAAATCATGCCATCGAATTTAAATATGCTTGAGTGTTCTTCAAGGGTTGATACACATATTTTAAAAAAAATCTCATTCCAATTCAAGGTAACATTTTGGTAACGTTTGTGACAATCCGCATGGAAAGACCCCAATGTTCTTATAATTCAAGACTTCGCATGTATTTTGACATGCAGCTGCGTTATCATGGTTATGGTGTGTCTATTGAAAAAGGCGCTCAACACTTGGATGTGTGTTGTATATTTATATAGCTATAGAGTGTCACCTGCCAACTTAAATATACATCAGAAACTAAAGTACGGGTGACTTTTAATCAGTTTTGTTTTAAACTAAGTTCCTAGTCAAATAAGTGTCAAGATGGGAAATTGAAACAAAACATTATATCTTATTTGTTAATGAAGTTAAGGTACCTTTTCAAAAATTTATTTTATAGGAGTGAAAACATCATTCAAACTAAAGTAGAAAATTGTTCATTTTTTTTAAAAACATCACAGAGTTTATTGAATAGAGAAAAAATGTCTTTACTTTCATTCTGTATTCATTAATTAAGACAGATGTTGTGTCAATTTTGCTATTAAATGCCTTTAATTAGCAAGGTTTATGAAACCATTAGCAAAGTCTGATCTTGACAGTGATTGAAAGCTGTAAGCAGTAATTAAGGTTTAGGTAAAACCTTGTTTGATTCAATCATTGAGTTATATTGAGTTTTTGTCCTGTCAACATTTTATTTAAAGGCTTATTGCATATACTTTTTATAAAAGGGGGAAAAGTCACACGGTAGTGGAAATTTTTATGATTAATATTAAAGTTAAGACTTCGGCCCCATTTGATAATAAAAAAAGAGTGTTAGAGCACATTAAGGATTACTATTGCTATTATGGTATCAACAATGAGAACATGTAACAAAGTCTCAAAGATGTGAAAAATGTCATTCTCTAGATCTTCCAGCTATGCTCTCTCTGTAAAAGAGAAAAACAAAAGACAAAATCGAAAGTCTTGACTGCTCAGCTTAAAAATGACTTGACGGCATACATTGTAATTTTACAAACCGTCCTATTTGCCGAATGGGGCCAAAGGTCACCTACACTGCGTGATCTCTTTCTTATAAGAATCTTATTTTCTGAAGAAATTACAATGTTTTGATTTTTTATATATTTGCAAAACGTAATCCCTATAATTGCGTATAAAAGAAGATGTAAAATCAAAATCATCTTATTTAGGCTTTTGCTAAGCCTATCCCTAACTTTGCTCCAAGGTGTTTTTATATTCAGTTTTTTAATGAAGGAGGAATATCGGAGTATCCGGAGAATAACCTGCGGAAGTGAGCATGGACTGAAAACCAAATGCAAATAAAATGCCGGGCGCGGGGATCGAGCCAAGGACTTCATTGGCGCAAAGCGGGTGAACTACCGTTGCGCTAACCCGCACCCCTATAAGCCTGTCTGGTGTTCTATTTATAAGGCAAAAACAAATTGTTTGGTTGCCCTCCACAGCTTTTTTCCTAGAGGGTCGGTCGGTCGTGTTTTTTTTAAATATATTTTTTCAATACTCTTCCACAGAGCGCTAGGTCGATCGGCCGCTCCAGCCTTTACAACTTCCCCCGCGACATCCAAACAAAACAAATAAAATACCTCTTGTTGTGATTTGGCACATCCTAAACATTTTGAGGGTTGAATATCGAAAAAAGCAAACATATAACATTTCTTTTTTGTAGTTTTTCGGTCAGTTTACATATTTTGAGGGGGAAAAAAATTAGTAAAAAAAAGTTTGGGGTCGGGCTGAAAAATAGGGTCGGTCGGTGGAGGGCAACCAAATAATTTTTTTTTTGGCCTAATGACAAAACATTTAGACGAGGTACATTTACGAGTTGGAAGTTCAATTATGAAAAATTGCGAATGCTAGTGCTACCTACTAGACTTCATATTTAGTAAGCTTCTTAAAATCAATAATACAAAATGGGTTCATTTTATAGGAAAAACGAAAAAGAATAAGCATTGGGCTACCTCTGCAGATTAAAATAATAAAATATATCAGCCACTTAGAAAAATAAAAAAACAACTAATTTTGAAAGACACTTGCCTCTCTCTTTTTTGAATCATATAGAGTAGATCTTTTCTAAAGTTTTACAATAAAACAAGATTAGTACGAATAAGTTGGATGTAAAGCAAGCTCTATAGGCAATTATGTTAGTACTAGAAGTAGGTAGACACCCTATATGGATTATTCCTTAAAGTTATTTGTGCTCCGGTGTAAATTAACTTCATGACATTTATGTTTTTAACCTATGTATACAGCTGCGAGATTGTCCATATTCCCAAGATAAAATTACTCAACTTAGACAATAACGTGCCTTGTTTTCTGAAGGTGATAATGCGGATGTTGATGTCTGGGCTTTGTGTTCATTAGTGTTTGGCTTATCTCTAACATGTTGGCTTAACTCTACGACAAAGTTTTCCTTCCACTTTAGTCTAACTCATGAACTTACTAAATTACACTTAAAAGTGGAAGATTAGTTACGATTTGAATACAAATTTACGAACTACAGTTCTTCCTGATGTTATGGCTTATTTGTTAACGTAGCTACAGCAACAATGATTGGTGAATATTGAAATGAAAGCAGTTTATTGTTGTAATTTGCACTGCACCAGTATCGAAAGCTCCCCATTATTGCTGATACGGCAACAAGTAAGGTATCAAAATGTTTGGAAAGTGATTATAATTAGTTTCAAGTCAATAATGTTATTTCACATATTCTATGAAAACAATGCACAGCTTTAATTTATCACTAAATTAACTATACGTATAGCTTTGATTTAGCTCTTCTAAGTTCCAAATCTTTACTTGAAATACTGTGTTATAATACTACCATTGTCTGTCTGGAGGATGGCTCTTCTAAATTCTTAAATCCAACCTATGATTTTGTATCAGATTTTCAAATTGATTTTTGAATTGGAATTTTTGAAAAACTGAAATTTAATTTAAACACTTAAAGGATTTATGCAAACTTATTGCCTTTCAGTAATTTCATGAAGAGAAGGTTGTTACTCCCAATTGTAAGTCAGTTTACCCTTTGATTATGTGATTGAGGTTGATAACTCTGTTACTGTGATTTGTACCTTTACTCGTATATGTAAGTAAATTTAGCTTTAATAAGGTAGTAACAGTTATATTACGAGCATTGACCTTGATATTCTGTGAGGAATATATATAAAAAGTATCATAATCCCATACTTGTTTTGTTATAAAATCCGATGACGTAGGTTTTGACGCATTTACATTATAAAGTGACTTATTGTGATTCTATGAACATTTTTACGTGCAAAACTTAAAAGGTATTGTAATTAATACACAAACAAATTTAAAATTGTTTGGTTGTTTACCTGTTCTAAGAAATTTACATTTCAGATTACCCGAGTAATAATTGCTATATAATATATGCGTGTGGTGATTTTTAACAACGTTTACACTACAACCTTTATCATAAAGGTCATTTTCCAATATTTTTGAAGTGTAATTATATTTAGTAAATGCATTGAAACTACCCTGTCAACATACATCGACGACATTGCTGTGATTGCTTCTAGGAAGATGTACAAGGTCAAGCTCAAGAAGTTTTCCAGGACTAATGAAGGTACAGATTGCTGCATTATATTATTTTATTTCATCTCCACTTAAGCAACAACCATTCAAAGCAATTTTACCACATCTGCTCTATTCAGTAATCTTTTTTTTGTCGGCTGCACGTGGCCGATGTCCAGAAAGACATTGACTTGCCATCACATGGACTTCAGGTACCACATCGGTAAATAAATTGTGTAGCGTCGTCTGCTAGGTTGAGAATGCCTGTTGACAGGCAGAACGTGACCCTTACTGCCTTATTAATTCCAGAATATGTTAGATAATTGTGTTTTTCACAAAATTAATCCTGTTAATTGGACTGTTATTAAAGCATTCATGATAAAATTATTTTCTTTGTACCATATTTGAAGACATTTTATGACTTTTGGAGAACATTGTGTGTCTAGTGAGTAGCACTTTTTTTTACAATGGGCATGGTATCTCGAAAACTTTGCCTTGACCATATATTTCTGTCCATTTCGTAGAAGAGATATGTCCATTTAAGTCGAGAAAATGACGTTTAATTACAGATCACTTTGCATGTAAAGTCAATGGGGACGTATTTACCGGTGTGGATTCTTAATATTTAAGATGTATTTCCGTGGTAATTATTGTTTGTAAATAATTTGGATACATTTGAAGTTTTATATTACAATTCCCTTTAACTTTGGAACACAAAGAATAAAAAGACACTAAAACAGTTCACTAGTTAGTCATACATTAATGTTAGACCACCAATATAACATATCAAGAATTCACAACTATCTACTCTATGATGACTTCATCAGTTACGATTTAACAGTAGAATTTCAGTATGACAGCTTGTAACAAAACAGTGATGGATACATAGTTATCTAGTTACATAATAAAATATTATTATTATGGAAGCAAGACACCAATGGACTAAAGGTCGGTTCTTAGTTACTTCTTCCCATAGAATATTCTATGCCAATTTTGTGCAATATTTATGCGTTATTCAATAAAATCTCATGCATATCTATCTATAACGACTATTTCATGATAGAATATTCGACACGGTGGCGAATAATAAAGTATTCTACACGATATCATCAAATCCCCATTCTAATCCCAAGGTGCATTAGGGTATAAGGGGAAATAATTTAAACACGGATAGTTGTTGCATAGAATATTCTGTCTGCCAAAAACTTTGAACCAACCCTAACAACGGCCGTTGCTTCTAAACAATGTCAATTTTTTGCAAGTGATTACATTTTCCCATTCAATGGCAATTTATACTCCATTTATTTTTTCAAGAACAGCGCAATTCTACATATAGGTACACTACTGCACCTTGATGAATATTGTGTCATGGTTCTCGACATACATCAAATACTTAATCAGTATCTTTTTCATCTTTATTACAGTTTAATATATATTTGAAAGTCATTACTATAAATGGATCACTAAAAAAATTAAATATTTGTGCGAGAGTTAGTCCCTAACCCTCGTCTAACCAAGCCTTTTGTGTAACACGTTTGCGTAGGCATCGTCCTTTCTAAACAAACAATACTAAAATTACGAAAATTGGAAATGATGATTTTGAGCCCTATAACATGCATATATTTTACAAAATGGCGACTTAAACATTTCTGGGGCTGCAACATCCCCTACACCCCGTATTTGACAGACTACCCTTCCCCCACCTAAGGAGGTACCCAATACTTTTTCATCAAAATGACCGTAAAGCATGTAAAATAGATTACTTAGATGTCTAGGGTCGTTTTTATTTTGCATTTTCAGTTGGTTAGATGAGGTTAAAGAAATATAACAACTGTTAATCATTACTAGTTTTTTCAAGAGGTGTATGTTTTTCAGGTCTTTGTCCTATTGTGATGTTTTGGCCAATTGTTATCAGTGTTAGATTACAGCTTGTTGAAAAAAACTGAAGCTCAAACTCGGCATGCTGAATTTTATTATTTTTTTACATCTACGATTTTGTAGAAAATATAATTAAAAGAGATTACTTTAAGAAATATTTGTTTCTAAAATATAATGGGTGAGTATTTTTTTTAATTCTCAAATCGACGTGCTAGACAACTGTACCACCTCATGAATGAGGCTATGGTTTTACCAAGCACTCTTATCAAAGTATTTTTGCAAAACGGTTATAATTTTGAGTACCAATTTGTCTGAATAGCTGAAAAAGCTCTTAGAGACGAAATGACAATAAAGGTAGCACTTATGTATCAAAGAAACACACTTTTACTTCCATCACCGAATTTTTCATCTCGCACCTCCCCGACGCTAATCATTCTAGATCACTGGTAAAGGTGAGTTTACACTGTGACGACTTGGGGGTAACGACAAGCAACGTAGACCCGCGTATTGCAGTTTTGAATTTTACGCCCGTCATAGTTAGTTAAAGTCAGTTAACGCTCACACACACTGCTAGCTATGCAGACTGTCGTTACTATCAGTCGTTTTCAGTTACAACGTTTTAGTTGAAAAAACGTTACCCTCCGACGAAACAAGTCGTAACAGTGTAAACGCACCATAAACAAACAACGGTGCAGTTATACAAGGATTCCGTAGTGGTGCCTAGATTGCCGTGACTAAAGTTGTTTCCTGGGCATCAATATGTAATCATGAAAGTTTCATAAGAATTGTCAAATATAGTTTATATGAAAAATGATGAAACATAAACACAGCCAGATAATGAAAAATAAATACAGGCATGCATTAAGAAGTATTAATTTTGAAATGTTTTCAAGTGGACCATTTATAGAGTGGATTTGTAGAAATACATAAATGTTGTTTTCTCAACCTGTAATGATTGCATAATGAAAAATAAACACAGCCATGTATTTGGAATTATTAAGTTTTAAATGTTTTCAAGTGGACCATTTATAGAGTGGATTTGCAGAAATACAT
>JXSR01S009206.1:39825-54889 GCA_000969725.1 Ophiothrix spiculata
GATAACAACATAAGCCTAATGTCTAGAAAAAAATGATGAAAAGGAAAACAAATGTTATATAAATAACTTTGAAGGCCTAATATATGCACAAACAAAAATATAACAAACTCACCAAACAGTAATTAACAAGAAACGGATAATATACAAAAGAGACGGTTAATAAACGGACTGTACGAGCTTTCGGAAACGCTATACTTTCCTTCGTCTGGTTAACAAGAACATATAGTACATAGGATTAGGGCGCATATAGGCCTAAATTGGGATTTATTTTCTTGAATATTGATCACTAATCAATATGGTGTTATTATGTCAAAAATAGTAATTGATTATATTTACTAATGATAAACATTTTTACCGGGGTTAAAAAATCTTTAAAATAGATTTTTTTTTTTTTTTTATTTAATTTTTTTTTTTATTCTTGGGAAAAATGAAAAAAAAATTCTTATTATAATAATAAATTTGTATTTATTTATTTAATTACCCCTATTTAGCACAATTATTATTTATTTATTTATTTAAAAAAACATAGACCTACATATCTTTTTCAATTAGTTATAAATCTTTTTACAAAATTACTAGACAGTTTAAATTACTTTTATTACATTTTAAATAGGTTGCTAATTATTTTTAAATTGATTAGAATTGTATAGGCCTGTGTTTCTAAATCTTTGGGTTATTTGGAATTTGTAGATTAAATTACTTACAAGTGTATAGGCCTATGTTTCTATATTTCTAAGGTGCCGATGTAATCTATTTCTAATATTAAAGCATCCAGGAATTCTTTAAGTATTAAAATTCTTTAAAATTAAATGACATTTTATTACTAGTAAAATAATTAAGTAAATCTAATGGTTATGTAGGCCTAAGCATAAGTGTCAATTTATTTGTTTAAAATCTTAATTTTTCACTTTTTTTTTTGATGAACAGGGTGCTGGTTTCCCTTTAAAGGAAAATTTTGTTAGTTCTGAATTTCATCCTGTACTTTTGATGTACTTTTACCGGTAAATATTGATATATTTTAGATCCAAGCTATTCTTTAAACTATGAAACAAAAATTAAATATCAATTACGAATTTTGATTTCTTTTGCCCTTTGTTTCAAATAATTCCTTAATCTCTTTTGTCTGTTTTTCCGGTGTGAAAGTAATCGTAGTCCACCTGAAATGGTTGTCCGCCTTCCATAGACCATAACGGAATAAGGCGTGAAGCTAATTGTGCGTGATAGTTGCTAGCCTATACTTTACTGTAGAACCCCGAAAATAAGAACGGGAGACTACTACTAATGATTTTCTATTGGCATGTCTTGGGAGCTTCCTGCCTACCTACCCATATACCTTCATTTTCTCTTATACAACTTGGAAGAAAATCGTCAAATTCTTTGTACAATATTCATTAAAAAATGATAACCCCGCTATACTCGGCAAAGAAATTGTAAAGTTTACACACTAGGTGCGGGAGTTTCCTTTTACAATGCAGTTCGGTCCCCCATATCAAGTTCTTGTAAGTTGTTAAAGGTTACATGAAAAGAAAATATCAAGTAGTTTCTATAAATTTGTTATAACAAAACTGATTGAAAAACAACAACATAAAATTCCAATTATGCACAAACATTAAATGATGCTCATAAATGCTTTCAAATATACCGCCATGCAAACCTGTATTTGACGACCTCAAAAACAATCTCTTTGAACTGGCTGAGTGAGATTACGCGTGTTAGTGTACGAAGAGTTTCATAAGACCCTGGCATATACACCCAGTAAACTATTATATGTATTGTTTAATATCCATTGATCTCGACGTCATCCGACCTTGCTTTCATACTAGTTGTCGCTTTGTACTTCCTGTCCAATGTACAATATCAAAACACAAGATGCAACAAAGCATGACGCGACGTCGAGACAAACTATCGAAGTATGTAAGCATCATAGCAGGGAAGTTCAGATAGATCGTTCTTTCGAGGTCATAAAAAAGGCGCTATATTTGAAAGTTGTTTTGAGTATCGTTGACTATTTGTGCTTTATTAAAATTTTACATTGGTGTTTTCCACTTGTTTTGTTATATCGAATGTATATGAAGCCACTTATATTTTCTTTTCCTGTAACCTTTAAGTGTGTATTTTTAAGGAACCAAGTAGATTACTTTGCTCATATTATCGAAATATTTAGAAATACTTTACACTGAGCGGCTAAGTACATACAAAATGATGTTGGCTGTGAAAATTCGCTCAAATAGAAAAGACCATTAATAAAACTATTATTTAACGATGACACTCTCACCAGAATATTGACTTCAATTAGGAGGCTATAAACCAAGAATCAATCAAAATTTGATGGCATGGATATTTAATTATACATTCAACAATAACCTACACGTGTGGCCATTTCCTGGAAAGTCCCTTAAGAAATCTTATCAAAACATAACCTCAGTATTTGACATCTATTCCCTATAGCAAAGAAAACACAACCGCTTTGTAGTTTGGTAGATGAGGCGTCTGTAAATAGAAGCTAAATTATGTGACACGCTAAGAAATACAGAAAGCAAGAAGATAGTAATAACGAATACATGATCAATCGAATCAACAGTTAAAATCTCAGTTAATTGAATCTTAATTTTTTTGCTACCTTTTTATGTGCATTGCCATATCGAAAGGACGAGAAAGCACAATAAGAAAGGGAAGTTTGAATAAATTAAAAATAAAAAAAATATGATGAAGAAGTCAACTTCTAATTTTTTCAAAAAACCTATTCTTCTAATTTTTAACATTATATTTTTGTGGGATATGTCTTGCTTTGTATCTTTGAGATTCTATATTGAGTGTAAGGATACAGTGTAAGGAATTTCTAAACATAAAAAAACCTCAAGTTGACTTTTGACAGCATTTGCATCTCTTAATATAATCGTTCATAAAAGAATGATCTTACTATTAATATAAAAGAGGTGATTGTAAAGGTGGATCGATGGTCGATGAAAAACAAGGATTCGTATTGGGTGGTTTCCATTTAACAAGTGACGGTGATTGGGCTAAAATATGTTGACGCCCTTATTGATTATTTGTTAAAGTAATTTTTGCACTGATGGAATTGAATCCATGAATTACTACCTTATTAATCTTTGTACCAAGTGTCCCAATATTAGAGACCATTTTGCTGGTACTCCTCCATAAATTTTGTTTGTTATTATGTATTTTGATGGATATGAAGATTGAATGAATGAATAGAACGAGTGTCTGTACATGAAATGTTAAGAAGGGAGCGCCGTCATATTTTGAGTATTGTCCTTTAACTCCTGTAATAAAAGTAGAATCAAAATTATATAATAGAGTTCTGCATTTCGTATGTATTTGACAGCCTTTAAGACAAGCATGAATATTCTCGAATTTCAATATATGTGATGACTCACCCTGAAAAAGGGGACTTTGCGACAGAAACGTTTTTGAGAAACTGATGAAAATAGGCGGCAAAAAATAAAGAAAATAATAAGAACTTCTAGCAGATTTTCTGTTGTAAAATTTGATCGCCTTGATCAATTTCTACATTATATGTCTACATATAAAATGTGTTTTCAAATTTTCTGATACAACCTTTATCATAAAAGTTATTTCCAAACGTTTGTAATAACCCTGTCAATATATTGATGGCAGTTCTTTAATGGATTCTAGGAAATTGTATAAGGTCAAGGGCACATTTAGTTTCAGAGGTTGCTTATAGTGAGGGATGCATAGACCCGGGGGTTCCCATTCTGCAGGCTGCAAGTGTCGGTCTTTGAGCTTTATATACGCGTCGCGTCGCTGTCACCCACTAAGACCCTTGATTTTGTAAACTTTGTATGTGGTCTCACCCAAAGATCCCATTTTTTTAATTTTCTTCTCACCATATGCCAAAAATCATACAGACCCCCATTTTTGGACCTATTAACCATTGTATTTTTGTCTCACCAAATGATAAAAAGCAATCTCTCACCTAATGACCCTTCATATTTTGAGCCTATGCTCGTATCAAATGACCCAGCCTTTCGGAGGGCGGGCCTTTAATACACTCGTGTTCATCTCATATGGGTGTATAGATTTGGCCATATTTATAAAACGATGTTTACTCTAGTTGGCAACTAACCTATTGCCAAATTATTGACTTTTAGACTATTATTGGCAACTAATGTTAGCAGTGTTTTATGAATATGGGCCCAGATTCTTACCTATCTTAGAAGTAATTCAGCTAATCTTCAACAAAGAGATTTTCTTAGGGAAAAACTGGCACTATTTGTCTGTATTGAGAGTGGCTTTGGTTATGGAAAACCACTATGCAGCGAGGAATGTCTTGGCCAGGGCTTCGAAATCCGCGGTAACGCAGCCGCGCCGTTCCCAGAAAAAAAGTTAATGTCCAAGAAAAAAAAAATGTTAGATTAAAAAATAATTAATAAAATGATAATAATGATAAAAATCACGAGAATTTCTGATGACAGGTGATTTTTTCTGGCAATATTGAATGATAGACAAATAAATAAGCCAAATTTAGGGATGAATGTCAAATAACTGTCAAAAACCAGCAAGTTTTTAGAGCAATTCGTGCATATTTTCATAAATCTCACAGAAAATTTTCATCAGCACAATAAAAGTTCCCAGAAAGGTCAATTTTTTTTTTCTATACCCTGGTCTTGGCTAATGTGATAACCAGAGGGAAACATGATATTTAGAGCACATACAACGCAAAGTATTTCTTCCTGTAATCACCATACTGTACTTTGTATTTGGTGCCTTGTAGATAAAATGGTGTGACAACTGTAAATCATTACTGCTATTATCTCTGTATGGGAGAGGGTTGATGATGGTTTGTGATGAAGGTTTAAACGAGATTTAAGCTAAATACAAGTACGAATTTACCTCGTTATTTTCAGATGGCATTCACTTCTTTATCAGCGTGTTGTGGTGACCGTAGTTCTCGCTAGCTCAGTTGGTTAAATCTCGGACTGTTAAACATAAGATATCGATCGTTTCGCGTTCGAGTCCAGGTGGGTGCTGAGTGTGCGAAAACTGTATCAGTCAGCGCTTAGAGCCTATGCAAATGAGCTTTTAATGAGTGATTGAATAACTTGGTCTTGATATTTTTTTTCTTGACGTGACCTGTCGGAGATTTCGGACTTCAAAGCCTCATGAAATCATTACTGCTATTATCTCTGTATGGGAGAGGGTTGATGATGGTTTGTGATGAAGGTTTAAACGAGATTTAAGCTAAATACAAGTACGAATTTACCTCGTTATTTTCAGATGGCATTCACTTCTTTATCAGCGTGTTGTGGTGACCGTAGTTCTCGCTAGCTCAGTTGGTTAAATCTCGGACTGTTAAACATAAGATATCGATCGTTTCGCGTTCGAGTCCAGGTGGGTGCTGAGTGTGCGAAAACTGTATCAGTCAGCGCTTAGAGCCTATGCAAATGAGCTTTTAATGAGTGATTGAATAACTTGGTCTTGATATTTTTTTTCTTGACGTGACCTGTCGGAGATTTCGGACTTCAAAGCCTCATGATCACAAGGTGGTTATTGAAAATAAAAAAATGAGATATGGATGAAAATATTTAGAGTTTTTTCTATTAAAACATGGTTTTGTTTGAATGTTAGGAGTAAAAAAAATCTTCATTGTATTACATTCTAAACAAAATTGCAAATTGTAAGCATTTAAAATCATAAGGTCATATCTGCTTACGTGCTCATTGTTTTACCGAACTAAATATCTATTGGATGGCAAAATAAGTTATAAAACCTATCAAACCTCATATCCATGAAATTTGAAAAATATATATTTCTTACTAGACCTGTAAAACCGGTAAATAGTGCGACAAAAATGCCGTTCAATTAGACGTACGAAAGGGACCAGATATCGGCCATTACAATTACGCATTGAATACCCTGATATTAACAGTCAGCATCATCGTACGACAAGAAGAACCTTTCGTATCAATGGGTCTGTATGACGTCATTTGCCATGTGTCGTGTTTAGTCTACACGGCATGACCTTTGCGCCATTTTGGCAAACCAATTTTACATCGATTTTCTTCTGATTTATCCTGAATGGGATTATTTATTTTGTAAAATAGCATAATGTTAAATAAGCATAACTATAATTGACAGAATCTGTCCCTAATATGATATTTTGTGTAAATATTTCAAAACATTTGGATCTTGCGCAATCACAGTTTAAGTACTAAAATTTGCTACTTCACATTGACTCAATGGCGACTCAATGGCGTGAGCTATGAGATCGCTTATTTTGGGGCGGGGAAACCGGGTTCGATTCTCGATCTATACACATTTTTTTCCTTTTTCTTCTTATTTCAATTAGATTTTATAATTGTTTCAGTGACATATCACTCTTCCACTCTTCCAGACACAATTCTATTTTTTCATCTTGTTTTATTTTTCAGTTATTTTTGCACTAGGGCATGAGTTAATAGATTGCCGCCGAAACTGCTATAGGCGCAGCGGAGACGGGCAGCGGATCTGCAATATCGGATTTGACCTCATGGACCAAGAGTCACACTCATCTACATGACACGTGTTTTACGCAGAATTCAGGCTAGATTTTCAGGATATATGTACAAAAGTGTGTTCGGCTTCTTTGGACTAAGCGGCTTAAAAATATTAAGTCCAGAATTGTAGATTTCAGAGAAAAAGTAAAGACCAAATTTGACCTCACTCAATCAAAAAAATCACTTTAGAAATCACATAAATATGCATTTTTATTTCAACTAATTTCAATCATTTTTTGTTTCAATATGTTTTGACAACATTTACACATCCAGATGCATAATTATTTTGAATTAAAATCTATTTGGATGAGTTTATGAGCCTTTTTAAATCAATGTCTCAAACTCATTAATATTCATTAGCATCATCAAACCAGCGCTATGTGCCGATTTTCTATGCATAAAAAAAATAAAACAAGCCACTTTTCTCGGACCTGACTTCTGATTGGTATATTCTATGAGGCTGTGAATTGCTGAAGCTAGGGTTGCGTCAATATGAAGGCCGCAGTAAGCCATTCGAGGTAGTGATTTAACCCAATGATTAGAACTGCTCTGTAAAGTGAACTGAGTCCGTGTGGAGTTACAAGTCAGGGGGACCGCGTAGTGCACTATAAATCACCTGCAATTTATTTATTGGTTTATTTAATTGAAAAATAATGTTTTGTATAATAGAATGTATGAAAACAGTATTGTAAATTTGCAAATATTTGCGATTTCCCAAAATTACAACCTGTGTATATTTTTTCACATGTAGCGTAAACTATAGTTTGCCTACTTTACGTCTGTTTGGAGCTAAAATACACATGGGTAAACTGGCTGTTGATAATACCATGTTCATCTTGCTCCTTTTGGCATGTATGGTATCCTTTAAGGGGCAATTGACTATTTATTTACCTGTCAACTTTTGGATTTCCAAAAATTTGCTAAAACAGAAGAATCCCCAAACCAAAATATTACTGCACACACTGAAAACTTTAACTAGTCAAGCAGCTGCTTGACTAACTTTAAACTAGTCAGGCAGGTTAGTCCAGCTTGCCTGACTAGTTTGACGTTGAGGCGTGACTAGCTTGTTAACTAGTCAAGCCTGCTTGACTAGCTTGACAGTACAAAAGAGCTTGACCAACTTCAAGTTGGTCAAGCTGGCTTGACTAGCTTAAGTTAGTCAGGCTGAGCACGGTCAGGTGGAGTCATTGATGGCAACATGGTGGACAGCACAGACATGTAAAACATCGTGCCGTCGTTTGACCTCATAAATATCACCATTGTGAACTGACGTATCGTGAATTATACCATTTGATCCTAAATCCACTACAGTTTGATTCAAGGGCCTAAATCAATTTTAGGGTGTAAACAAACCTCTCAATAAAAATTAAGCAATACAGTTTTGATTTATGATGTGACTGTCGTGAGAGGACCTATAACTTATGAAGCAGTAAAAACTCAAAAATAAATTAAACATGACAAGAAATTATCCCTTTGCTGATTTTCAGATGAATTTAGGCCCTTTTGCAAATAAACTCTAAATGAAGAAAGCATCTCCAAAAGAACCAAAATCAACCTTGGGTAAACATTTAGTTCTTGGTGCCATAATGTAGTACTATAGTAGTAATTTAGCTTGCCAGTGCACACAAATCTCAGTTTGCTTCCAAAAGGGCCTAAATCCATAGCTTATTTCTAAAAGGGCCTAAATCCACTTCATAGTGAAAATAAAACTCTCTATAAAAATATATTATAAAGGCTCGGATTTCCGTGAGTGGTTTCAGTTTTGTCAGAGTGCTAACGCTTAACATTTAATGCAGTAAAAACTTGAAAATGATTTTACCATAACAAGGAATAAGTTTTTGCTGATTTTCTTAGAATTATGAAAAGTGGATTTAGGCCCTTTTGGAAACAAATTCTTCATATGAAGGTATTGAAAAGCACACTTGAATTGTATTACTTTCTATATCCACTTCACATCATTACTGCCAAAATTTACGAGACACCCGTAATACACAGATTATGCTATATAAGAATATATTATGTGCCCATATTTGGTCATAATCAACAGCCCGTGTGCGCCTCACAGTTAAATTCTAAAAAAAAAAACACCCGCCAATATATGTTTTATTAAAAGTTTTTAACAAGAAAAATTGAGGTTCATGCGTGGAATATTACAAATACCGTATGTTTAGTTTTATCGCATTACTTTTGTAATATATTTGATCAAAGTAAAAAAGAAGTATTTTATTTCCAACAGTTCGTAATACACTTAAATGTATTCCCCATGCCTAAATTTTGTAAATCCTGTCCAATGCCGAGTGCCCGCATGTTACATCCTTCATTTTACCTATTACTGTTTATATGCCCACTACCATGCTACGTGATGGGGAAATAAAAGTAGATAATATATAGATGTCCTATCACTGAGAAATTTACCCATCAAATGTTATATAATTGGAAATGTTCTCAATCAAATCCAATAATTTAGATGATACTCATATGATACACATGTCTCAGCTTCTTTGATGAATTTATTCAGTTTAAAGTGATATGTTAATTTTAAATCTTATTGGTTTCAATTCCAGGACATAAAATTGTACATATTGTATACCAAAGATATGCTACAATGATTAACATTTGAGAGCTGACACTTGCATTGTTTTGCCGCGTGGAGACACAATTATATCAGCTAAATTATATGTAGGTTGCAACATGTTGCAGGTTTTACCAGATATTTCTCTGACATGATCTCGACATTTATTGTGTCATGTTAAGTTACTGCAATAACACTGGAGTTAAAAAGTAACAGGTGTTTCAAACTGCCGTAAGATCTAAAATAGTGATGAAAAAGAAATGCAGAATTATGAAAATCTTTAATATATGAGTTAAATTGGGTATGCAAACCCTTCTAGATGATACTTTGAGTTTATCAATACATTTTTACTAAAATGTTTCTTGCAGGATTATTACAAAAAACATAGGATATTTATAGTGGACTATTATACTTCTATAACTCTTGCAATTCCATCCAATGGACATTGTGTATATCCCACCATACATTGCTTCTAATGGCATTTTTTTGTACAGGGAATGATGTTAGTAGATTAAACATGCCCTAATGCAAGGCTACAACAATGAACTTTGTTTTATGGGAAAATAATCACTAACTACTCACATAAGTTTCTATTACAAATAATCCCATAGGAGGCAGTGAATGATGGGATACACATGATATCCTCTCCTAATCAACCCAGTCTAAGTACAGTTTACGAAGTTTCAATAGCGATTATCTCAAGCTCGCTACAGATGTCGCTACCAGATGTTGCTAACCCGTATCTTCTCTCTCTTTTCTACCTTTTTCTTTGTATTCTTGGTATTTCTATCATATTTATTATAGGGGAATTAAATATCTTGGTACCCTACAACTTCTAGAGTTCCCAAAGTATGGTAAATAAGAATAGTCCCCAAAGCAAAGAAATACTGTCATTTCATAACAGTTCATTTTTGCATCTATAATTTAAAAGCAACATGAGAGCACGTATCACAAACATGTGGAAAGAAAAAATGCATTCCCGTATTGTATTACCTATGTCCCTAAATATGTGTCATAGTTCGACTTTTGAAGTATTTAAGCTTTTGAAGAGAATATATAGTTCAGCATTTGTTTTGCGATTTATAACAGCTGCAATACCATTGTAGTTAAGAAAAACAAACACCAGGTGTTTCAAAATGCCGCAAGATATGAAAATGATAAAAATGCTCAAAAGTGCATGAATGTATGAGTTATTTCTTGATCACAATTTTTATAAGTGTGTGAGAAAGAACTGTGAATGTCAAGCAAGGAAATTATTTGTTATATATATATAGGTTAAGCAGGTATTTTGCCATGTATATTGTGAAAATTAATAATGGATACATGGCAAATCCTTAATCTTGAATAGGTTACCCATCAACCAGATTCTGAAATTTTTCCCCACACATAAACATTTTTTTATCGCTACAGGAACAGCGTGTCCAATACACACTTAGCACTGTGATTGTTTTCTCAATTGCAAAGAAATGTTAAAATTAGAGGAATTGTCCATATCTGAATTTAGTGTTACCGGTAACCATACATTCCAGCTGGCAACAGGATGAAACTGTTGCTTTGATTCAGCTTTATACAAAGTCAAACTCAATCCAATATGATTGAATACGAACTCTTTTTAAGGCAAAATTCTAAAAAATAAAAGAGAAACATTTCTAATACCAGTTCAAGAGTGATATTTCAAAGAAAATAAAGCCAATGAGTATAAAAGTTGGGGAAGGGACATAAATGCGAAACTGTGAGTTAAATGGAGTTGAATAACTCATTTTGTTTAAAAGTAATAACGTTGATTTTTAATTTTTAAATGTTTTGGCAATATTCAGTACAGAAGGTATAAATTAATGATTAGGTAGACTTTCAAAATTTTGCAAAATCAAGGGGATATCTTAGAGCAACAATAATACCTTATCAACAAATAATTGGTCAAGGGCGTGTCTATATTGAACTAACATTTAGTTTTTCACTTAAACGCAAAAACGCGTAGCAATTTTATAGACCTACCATGTAATTGTTTTCGATACGCTTCACTTTGTGGCAAAAAGTATTCAAATCGACCTTTAAATTCTCGTGCTAATTAACATAAACAAGCATTTTCGAGGGTGCCCTTCAAATTTGTTAAAATCGTAATTTTTAAATCATATTTATGTTTGTATATTTCAAGTTTTGCCAACAGAACGACAAATCGTTTTTGACCACCACTTTGAAACGGTTTGTCCAATTTTAAATGATTTTTCTTGTTTTGGATCTTTTGAGGTATTCTAAGAAAGCGCCTTTTTGGTATTGGGTCCATATGGTTCCAACACCCACTTAAGTGTTCAGATGTGTTGTTGTTAAAGAACTGATGTTGCTTTTTGTTTTTCATTTTAAGTAAAATGTGTTATTCAAACCAATGAATATTCTAAAGTTTTATGTTGCTAAGCAATTATATCAAGCTTTTTTCTCTAACCACTCTACTTGAATCAAGCGTGACATATGGGATATTCACTAAAGTCAAAGAAATATTGTTGTTTGGAAAATCTTAAATTCAATGTCATACACCGAGTATTTTTTATTCCATGAAATTTAAGTACCAAATTACATTTCACATTTCTAAAATTTCAGCTTTTTTCTCTAACCACTCTACTTGAATCAAGCGTGACATATGGGATATTCACTAAAGTCAAAGAAATATTGTTGAATTTTATTAAAATCATCTAGTGAAACAATTTGGAAAATCTTAAATTCAATGTCATACACCGAGTATTTTTTATCCCATGAAATTTAAGTACCAAATTGCATTTCACATTTCTAAAATTTCAGCCTTTTTAAATATTAATGACTTTTGAATGATGGGTAAATTTAAGCATTAGCAACTGAATTTAATGCTTACGCATGATATGAATTATTTACTAGAATAAAAGTGCTTAAACAGGTCAAGTGATTACTAGAATATTTAACAGAGAAAGAAATCGTTCGTCTTATTTCAGTTTTTAAAACGGAAGAAAACCAAATTTGCTTAAAGAACAGGATTTTAAAAGTTTGTAAAAAGCGCAGAACATGATGTGAATTAAGTGTGTCGCAATTAATCAAATTGTTTAATCAAATTGTTTAAGTTTACTTTGTGTTCAATGTTTAGATGGCATAAGAGGTTTGCTCACAAAATGCTCAGAATTGAGGCTTTTATCAAAAACCGAGTCTGATGTACACATTCAGGAGATATTTGAAGTTGTTGTTTTTAAATGTAAAACTTACTTGTAAATATTTGTCATTAAACAAATCATGTGTGAGTTCAGAGTTTGATTATTATATTTTCAAATTTCTGCTAATCAACTTCTTCGAACCTGAACTATGTTTGATTTTATACGATTTTTATGAAGTGATAGTAAAGTAAAATGCCATTGTACTTCAATGATTAAAGCAGATGATACTGGCTGTTGTTACTATGTCATTGTCCAACTAACAAATGGAATATTGGATGTGCCTAGGCCAGTTGTTAGCCTACATTCAACTTAGAATTTAAACTTTTTGGAAATGCTCTTGGGGAAGCGGGTTAGTGTAGCGGTATTTCCCTCGCTTTGCACCAATGAGGTCCCGGGTTCGAGTCCCGCGCCCGGCGCTTTATGTGCATTTGGTTTTCAGTCCATGCTCGCTTCCGCAGGTTTTTCTCCGGGTCCTCCGGTTTTCCTCCTGTACTAAAACTGAATATTAAAAAAAGACCTAGGACCCCAATGGAAATAAGCTTCATTAGAGGCTTTCTGGGTTATCCTTGGCTATCAGCCTAAAGAATTCTTTCTTTCTTTCTTTTCTAAATAAAGCTTACAAGTGAAGTAAAATCCACGAAATACAACAATATAAAGAAATGGCTCAAATTGAGAAATAATTAACTTGCAATATATCATTTTGTGAATTAAGTGTGTGCAATTATTGGAATTGTTTTCGATGACTTTTTGTTCAAGGCTTTGGAAGATCGCATAAGTTGTTTGCTCAAAAAAAATGATCAGAAAGTTTATATTGAGACTTTTATCGAAAATCGAGTTTGTTTGTATTGTAAAACTTACCTGTAAATGTTTGTCATTAAACAAATCATTTTTTATTTTGATTTTATATTGCTATATTTTCAAATTTCTCCTAATCAACTTCTTCGAACTTGAACTATCCTTGATTTTTATACTTTTATTAAAGAAAACAGTATGACATTTAAAATATTATTTGAAAGTTGAAAATGCAGAATTTAAATATGTAATGAACTCAAAACTTTTTATTTATCGTCAGTTTGCTCTTCTTTATGGGAGTGGGTTTCATTTCTTTAAAGAGATTGTTACATTTGTTTGTTTTTTTCCTTTTTAAGGATTGTTATATATGTTTATGAAGATTGAATAAGTTGTGAATCAGGTCAGATTGTTACCATAGAGACTCCCTTGCCATATTCAACTTAACAAACGTTGTGTTGAAATCCTCAACGAATGGGACTTTAGATAATACTGAAGGCATAAATCTGGAATTGCGCCATGGGAAATAAGTTAAAGGTAGAATATATGGTACGGTTGATCTGCAATTTGCAGAGTGTAAATTACGGATTTAAGGATTTCCCTAAGGGAGAAAGGAGTAACATTGTATTGTGCTTGATGTACATAAAATTAATCAAACCAACAGAATAAACAAAAACATCAAAAAACAAGAATTCTCTATTATTATTGGTGGTTTGTTTCAATAAGGGGGTCGATGTTCAAATTTGATAAATGCTGGAATTTTTCCGAATCGAAAAGCAACCCCTCATTTTTCAAGTTATTATATTATTTCTTAACCCAATAAGTCCGAAAGAACGCCTGAGCGTTTCCAAAGGTATATTTTTATTGTTTATACTAAGTATCTTACGATATAGAAATTAGAATGGGTGCAATAGAATAGACATGAATGCGCCAGTACAAGAGGGAAATAACCTTGACATGAACTTATCTGAATTAGAATAATTGTTTCGATGGATTATAACTTTATTGGATATATTTCAAATATTTATTATCGTAACCAAATAGAGTGGATAGGGGGTTTATTGGATTGGCTTATTTACCATAGGGCTTTCTGATATGGCACTGTCAAGTGGCATAGCCTGAATTTTAAATATTTGGGTGCAACCTATGTTAATGACTAACGATGCGACACAATGAATATATCCTAAAATGTGCAACTTGCAAACTAACATCCTAAAAATATTGCAATAATGAAAAACAGATTTGTTTTTTTATAGTTTCCCCACCCAATTATGTTATTGAATTAATTCGACAAAATACATTTTGCATAACGTGATCGACTCTCATTCAAAAACAAAACAAAACAACAACCCAAAAAAGCACTGCTTTTGTCTTCTCAACGTAAAGGGGACAATGTTAACGGTTTTCAAACTAGAAACACTGTTTTCACACTATTTTTAGCCTCCGGCAGCAAATATTTAACACTTAAGAGTAAATCTATTTAAAAACCACATGAATTCTGAAAATCTTGGAAGAAGGGGGTCAGCAAATTCATTTTATATGAAGTCAGTGATTACCTATAGGCAAACCATTATGCACAGGGAGCATTAAAAAATCACAGTGTTTCTAGATATTTAATGAATTGTATTACAAAAATTGCATAGTTTTGACAAGTTTTCCTCACATTCAGATGCATGTTTTTGAATATATGGATTTGTCATTCATCATAGTGTCAATATTTCATGATAATATTTTTCTAACAAGTTGGTAATAGAATTACCTTCATGATATGAAGTACACAAAATTAAAGTGTTTCTATTTTTTGAAGAAAAAAATACTTTTTATTATCAAAAATTTGATTTTGGGGGGTCAAAACCAGAGCATTTGGATGCTCCATTTTTCGGTTGGTCAGCAGTTTTGAAGTTAAGTTTTATTTTGCTGGTAATATATACCATTTGGCCCCTCATAATAAAAAATAAAATTATTGTATTATAATTTCTTTATATTAGAAACACCTTAAAACCTTATATTAT
>JXSR01S009207.1:15748-26434 GCA_000969725.1 Ophiothrix spiculata
AATAATTGTGTAATGTATTTGCTTATCTCGTGGAACAAAGTTATTACTGTGAATTTTTTCTGTTTCCAATCTTCAAACATCTGAAGATGAGGTGCATGGGCGTGAAACTCGGAGTTACAAATTTGTTCCACGAGATACACTATATTATTTATTCTACATCAGCATTGAGCCATCTGTATTATGACGCCAGAAAAGAAAACAAGCCAACCCACAAACCAGGAATAACAATGCCTATTTGAACGCAAGTATAGGCAAAGCTAGAGAAGCATGTGAATTGAATGATTGACCACATCATTGTCTTGCCACTGTTATGGCTCCAACTGGAAAAATGTATGGAGAAATGAAGCTTTTAAGACGTCACTATACTGCTTTATATAAATGAGAAAGATTATTGCTGATGGTTATAAAGGCGTCAGCATAGGTAGCAGAAAATGAAGATTATTTTCGGACACACTGTCGAAAAATATGTGTGAAGATAAATGTCACCGCCAAATGAAATTCCATTATTGACCTGCTCATGACAAGAGCCATCTATGACCATTAAATAACGTGCCAGATGAGCAAGAAAGGGATTTATGGAGGGCCAAGTGCACAAACAACAAATAGAATAAGAAGGCGATCAGCAATAGAAAGAACTACAAAATATGCATATTAAGTTATACAATCAACGTAAAAGTCAATCTTCTCATTGATGTGATGTTTCAAATTACTACCAAACATTGCCAAAAGATGCGTTGACAAAAATGGACTCTAAAATTACTACAGCTTAAAAAGCTCACAACCAGGTACCATGCCAGGAGTCTGGTAGGAAAATCAACATTCCAAAGCCTAAATTTTTGAGAAAATAAAGTAGAGCAACCAATGCTATCGCCAAGAGCAGAACAGGTGTTCTACCACGAATCATCAAGATAAAACGAGGGACTTTAGAAGCAGAGACGGTTTTCCTTTGAACCAAACACCAATCTTAAATCATCCGCCATACAACTCCAGCTGCTAAAGATGGTCCAGATTGAGGTCAATTACTACGTAAAAAGTTGCAAACTACCCAAAGAAAGGGGATGATATCTGATAATGGATATAGCATATATTGGTGTAATGTTACTGGAAATAAATGTTGGCAATAATTCTCCCCTAGGTATTAGACGCGTCCATTTATTGCATTTAATGTAACGTTACTATATCTACATCAGTAAAATACGTTCTGTTTTGACTGTTTTTGCCGTAGAAAAGTACAATTTTGCAATAAAAGAAAAAAGAAAAGAAAAAACAAACAAAAAAGAAAATACAATTGTGCTGACATCACAAATTTGATCAGAACCAAAGCCAAAAATGTTTTGCAATAACATACTGTTTATTAGGCTGGGAAATTTTTGGTTCAATAGTTATCCGTTATTTCTTGAACTCCTAAATATTGTCTAATGATAACAGACGTTTGGTGGTGAATACACCTAATATGTGACACTTCATAAATAAATATGTCTCTAATTAATATTCATCTCCAAATCTCCGTTGTTACTAAAAATTATATTGGGTGTAATTATAGCTTTTTCATCAATTTTTTGGTAACCTCCAAAAAATATGGTTCAACCTCAACAATTCTATCAGTTTCTCTGTGCTTATAAACAACCTGCATTGCTCTGGAATTAACCAGTGTTTATGTTAAATGACCTGGACAATGTTTAAGGCATGGCTAAAATGAAACATACCATTTTCTGAACAAATCAGACGTGAATGCATGCTATTGTTTCTAAAAAAACAAACAAAGATCAATGTGTACTTGTTTAAGACTACAAGGTTCAAGATTATTTCTATAAAGGTTTTAACTGGTGTTTTGTTCTTACACATGCTATTGTTATGTTATGTCTTTACCCTTTTCTCTAATACGAAAATAAAAATCAATCTTTCCAACTATTGTGTCAGACTCATAATTGTAGGCAATATATATATACCCCAGTCGTTTGGAACCCGTAGAGTCCACCATAGGTATACAACCCCACCCATAATAAATGTATAATTCAAGGCTTAGATAGATATTAGCAATTTAAAGTTTTTAGACATTTCTTCATTGCTTTGTTTAGGTACTATTTGCCAAATATAGATATTCATAAGATAAATTTAATTAAAATGTTTATTTATTACATTAATGGAAAGTTAAGGTTAAAAAATCCAGTTGAAAGTTATTATTTTATAGGCAAAATATTATTTTATTTAGGAGAAACATGAAAATTCCATTTAGAATTTAATTGAAGATTTTTCAATTCAGTAATGATTCATTTATTATGTATTTTTTTTATCGTCCAATCACCACCAGATACATTAGAAATTAAATATATAGATAGGACAAGAATGATAAGGAACAAAAATGTTCTTAAGAAAACAAATGCAACCTGCCTAATATATGCAAATGAAAAACACTCTCTTAGACAATTATATACTGTTATTAATATGATATGGTGGTTATTATGCCGATATTAAGGCCGTCTTAGGGTGCGTTCACATTGTAGCTAGTTTTGACTGATTACGACCGATGTTTGTCAAGTAATAATTTACCAATACTTAAACAGCATTCACACTACAAAAAACAACTTGCAAATCTCGGTCAATCATGACCAGATGACACTTTTCGACATGAGCTATTTAAATCAATGAACTCTTACAAGGAGTGTCTAGTGTCAACACTGTGTGCAACAGAACAAATGAACTTTATCAATTATACGTTAATACTTGATGGAGTATGAACACGACTTTAGTTTGTAAATGTCTTTTTCTTTCAATTTGCTTTAAATCTCGAGATTGTGTAGTTACACTACGCCCTTAACGTAAAGGTACGGATCATTTTTTAACAGTATGTCTTAATTATCATAGAGTGTGCTTTTGATTTGCCATTTTAAAAATCAGTTGGAATACGTGTTATAGTCTCAAGTTTGCTCTATTTGATGAAACTTGTACATTGTATGTAACCTATATAATGTTGGGTTTACACCTGGTCACAATTCTTACATCCATCACAAATTATCTTGTACAATTCTCCAATGATATGAAGGAATCATAATCAGCGTAAGGGTCCTGATCAACTCGTGATGATCTTGAAATTTTTTTTAGTAGAATCGTGATAATTCTGAGAGATCGTGGCAGAAATTAATCAAAAAATCCTCCACAATCTCCCTAGATCGTCACGCTTCCACCAACGTGAATTATTCCGTTTCGATCACAACCCCTACGCCAATCATAATTCTCTCAATTCATATGGGAAGTGTGTATGATAAATTTTGATAGTCATAAGAATGATGGCCTACTATAAACCCACCTTTAGATGATAGTCCTCACAAAGCTGATTCCATCGTATTCTTTGTCTCTTAACACGCACGTACAGGACTTGAAAAAAGTGTTGTGTTGGTGAACAGGTAAGACTCTAACACAAACGTTTACATCACTTCATTCGATCAATGTGCACGAGCGGTGTAACTAGAATTAAGTGATTTATAATGTCTGTGAATGAGGCTAATCCGTTAACCCCATCTGGATGTTGTAGATATAGGAACTCGCTTAGATATTAGTTTGGTGTCAAATCCCACGTAGCTAGAAAACCAATCACTAAAAAATGTTCAAAATTATTACATGTTATAAAATGGCATTAAAGCTACGAAAAAAATTTCTCAAACGTTAAAAAGAACAGTACTGATAAGGAGGGGTTCAATATAGACCAACACAAATGCATAGTGATGCTCTCCCAGTATGCATCTTTTTTATTATATATCTGGCAAATACTTTTATTTTGAGAAGAAAAAAAACCCCACAATATGCTGAGTTAAAATCAGCGCCCAATATTTATATAAAGTTTATGTCCTTAAAGTTTGATCAGAAATGTTTTAAAGTATTTGAACACTATGCAACTGCCTTTTCAAAAGCAGCATACGACTGTCATTTTATGACCTCGGGTAATTTTGAACACCCCATACACACGAATACCTCATTGTAACTGTGCATAGCTTAGAGAAACACTTATATATATAATCCCTAGCACAAGCCCAAATCCTTATGTATATAAAATATAGCATATTATAGTATAGTATACTTTTAAGTTCTAAACGATCAACGATAATTGAAGACACTCTAGCATACCGAATAACGGCTAAGAGCAAAATTTTACAAATTCATCTGTTCCGACAGCTGAGCAATGGTGATGAAACAGATTTTCTATTAGCATAATTAGTTCAGATAAAATAGATGCGTACTCACTTTCTCTTCAAAATTACCAGCAAATTATACGATTACGACAAGAAAGTCACGTTTAGTGGAGTGCAAAATATATTAGATAAATGAGTCATAGTATCAGGCTATCAAATAGGACAGTATACTGGTTTAAATGGTATGAATTAGATCAGACAGTTGTGTTACATTATGCAAGGGGATATCCACCATCTTGCTTGCATTTATTGCAGTGTTTCTAGACAATTACACATAAATGTATAATAATTAGGGCAGAAAGTAATTATCTATTCAACTGTTAAGCAACATTTAAATCCTCCTTGACAAATGTTATCGTGAAATCATTCTTTACTCGCTCTTATTACCCGGTTAAATCCAGGTGTCAAATTAGTTTATATTCTGTTTTTCTTAATTTAGAAACACAGTATAGAGATTGAGGGCAGGTCGTTCATACTGGGTGTGCCAAGTAAATATCCAAGGCCACGTCAATCGATGGAAATCTTGTAACCTAGTTCAGTATCATGTAACCTTTAAAGTAATCTTAAGACTGAAGCCATAATGGCACGGTTGGATGATAAGAGACACATCGGGTAATGAGTGGGGACATTTCACAACATAAACGCGACGAAAATGCACTTAATGTGTTCTTTCTAAATTGACATACTTTGCACGTAAAACAAAGTAGATTTCATTTATTCAAAGCGAATACATGTAGTCAGCCAAGCTCGCTGCAAGCACACAACGTTCGATAATGTCATGTTCACAATAATACAATATCCTGCCTGTTTTTTATGCACTATCTCTCATCTTTTCTAGTTATATTTCATAATTTCCTCCCTCTTGTTCTACTTTCTTTCTTTCTTTCATGTGTATGCATGCATGACTCATGACAAAATTGTAAATAAATAAGTGGGAAAACACAATCCCATAAATTGTTAAATTACATGGACAATCTTGCATTGAATTACAAGATGATGTTCATTTCCAAAGAGCCGTGATCTTACGTGATTTATTAAGTGATTTTAGAGAAACATTGTTCAAATAATACAAATTGTTTTCTTGTTTAATGGACTGGTAATTGTTTCTTTCTTATTCGGACATGTTGCTCTTTTAACACTCGGTTTTTTTTCCATATTGTATATAAATGATTTCTCATGCATGCAATTTGTTTTATTTTGGTACATCAATTAAATTTGTTGTTTACTTTGTGTGTTTTTAATTCACTTCTGTACATATTGATTTCTTTAAGATTAATTTGTTTTGAATACCTAATGTGTTTAATTTGTTTTCTAGTTTTTGTTGTACTGTGATATTTCTGTCCTTTAATTCGTCTATTTCTGGGTTAAATTAACACTTTATTTAAATTGACCTCCTTTTATTGTCCATATGATACCCTTGTTTAACGAAAACAGCAGTCTAAGTTACCATGGTAACGCAGGAACGTGTTTTAATTTACTAATAATGTATCAAAAGAGTTGAACTAATACGAAGACGACCGCATTTTTATAGGTCGTCTGACACCCCTCGGCTGAAAAAGGAATAACATTATGTAGATATTTTTTTACTTAGAAACCTTAATGCACCACGTATATTAACATTAATATGCATGTTCCTGCGTTGTTTTTAATAAACACACGAAATATATTAATATCCAGATCATGCATTTTCAGCAAATAGTTGCATGTTATATATATTGACATAATTATTAATACTAACTGTTCAATGAATCTGCATGATATTGTCCGTGGTAAAGATAGCTACATGAAAAGAATAAATGTGATAGAATGTATATTATATATCTCAATCTTTGTTTGATCACTCTAACAAAGAGAAAAATAATAGTTTTTGTTTGTATTCTAGGTATGTAGGTTAACAAAGGTATGATTCTCGAGATCCAAAATTTTATGAAATCGTGAATCCCAGATAAGTGCGATAATTGTGTTACATCAATATATGATTTACTTATTATTACAATTTACATATATAAAGGAAAACTGTAAAACTTTACTCAATGTACAATGATAATGTTATGTATATATATCATCGAGCGTTGAGAGCTGTGGGTTCGAAACCCGTGAGCGGCGTGCGTAGTGTTATAAAAGCAAAATACTTACCCTTAATGTGCTCCTTTCGACACAGGTGTTAAATTGGTATTGGCAAATTAATGAAAACATACATGTAATACCCTTTATTAAGTATCAAAATCTGACTTGCTCATGTAATTTCACCAGGATAAATTTAGGTTTTCTTGTCATCCTACTGCTGAAAAAATGTCTAATATCAAATTATATATATTTTCACAATTTACCCGCCCTAAAATAGAAGAAAGTAATTCTTACAATCAAAAAACCAAATCACGTATCTATTATTGGTAATCTCTTCCACTGCTAGAAGCACTTAATGTCGTCGCTGGAGGGCGCACATTCATATCATAAACAGTGCCAAACTTGTTAAGCAACACTTATTGCACAAATATTCACCGCCTTCAGATTCATCAAACAACCCTGATACAAACTAGCAAAATAGCACGATTCCCACTCATACGTGCCTAATACGACACATTGGACATATTTGTTGAAATCTCGTTGCACCTTCAGTATTATAGTTGAAAATTGTAAGACATTTATTGAAAAAAATAACACCTTATTTTTACAGCTGTTTGTAAACGTCGTTGCAATGTAAACATTAATAAATTAAATCTTTGAACATTAATGAACAACCGGTCGACGTTATCCATATTCTTGAATAGCGACAATCTTTGTTTGAATCCTTTATAATAGCTTGTTTGTTTACACACAATTGAAATGTCTCAAGTTATGAAGTCCACAAATCACATATAGCTATCGCGGTAAATTACGACGATCATGAGTAACACCATTTCAAATGATTCCCATTTTTAGGTTTCCAAATTGAAGCTAATCCAAAGAATGTTTTGTTAGACATACGTATATGTGATGGCTCACCCCGAAAGGGGGGACGTTGCAGATGATATCAATTGTAATTTCTGTTATAGCATTTTCTAAGCTTTAAAATGACACCTTAATTGTTGAAATTGATCAAGGCAATCAAATTTTACAACCGAGAATCTGCTGGAAATTCTTATTATTTTCTGTATTTTTTGCTGCCTATTTTCACCAGTTTCTTGAAAAGTGTTCTGTCGCAAAGTCACCCCCTTTCGGGGTGAGTCATCACATATATAATAAGAAGTATATAACAATATCGACATTGAAAGTTTAATCGAAATTCTACATTTACTATTATAGTTCAATACATCAAGTGTTGTGTTTCTCTGCAACAATTGTATCTCATGTTTGGAAAATTAATCAATCTTTTCAATCTGAACTGGTATACAGTTAGCCTGTTGTCGTAAGTTATCTCATTAAAGGACAAAGGATTTTGTTTACATTTGTAAACTAAATCGTAAATGACAAAAGAAGTATCGAATTACTTTTACGGCACAAAAGAGGCCTGTCAATCAACGTATAGGATAGGCTATTGTCGTAGACGAAAGCAAAAACGTCTATAGGTTATTAGTTGTGCTTTTAATCGTGTAAACACAAAAGGATTGTTAAGGATTGCAATTTCTCAAGTGGGGATTATCTATACTTATTGACTCCAGTGAATAGATTAAGTAATGGGTTAACAAAAGTGTATCGGAAATGTTTTACATTCATTAAGGTTTTTAAGTAAATACCTGAACTGTTCTTGTGAGCATGAATTTAGATTTATCATTTTGAATGTAATTCTGCAAAAAAAAAAAAAGAAAAAAAGAAAGAAGAAAATGAAAAGTATATGAAAGTGTAACATTCATATTCATATACAATAGTTTGCAATGGCAAAATTATTATACGTACCATCTTCCAGAATGATCTTTAAGGTGAACAAAGCAATTGCATTTTTATCAGGTTTATTTTTTATAGTATTCTATTACATGTAGAAATGATTACCTAACATATTATACAGATTACCTTAGCCCCAATATTTGCTTTTTGGTAAAAAAAAATATTTTAAAATTTTCAGTTTTAGTAGTAGTACCTACCAGTAATATGCTTTGGGAATGATGTTCAAATATACAAAATATATAATCACAGGAAAAAATACCACGAGACCTATAAACTCATTGACGTGTAACTATATGCCCCATTATGTCACCATGCATGAAGAATTTTTGATCATTACCTAACAGTTATACGGTAATTGTTAGGGTTATTTACGACGTGATTTCAAGTCATTATATAGACATTCCTTGCAAGATTTGTTCATGACAAAGAACTGACTAAGCAAAAGCTTGAAAATGGGCGGCAATTAAACACTTTGGAAAAGGTATATGACCATTATTTTCAGACTTTATGGTAGTGCCTATTATAGATATCTGTCAGGGTTTAATTAGTTCTAAATATTTTAATCGGCAAACCTTACAAAGCAAGTGTTAGTGTACTGTGCTTTTAATCTTATACGATTATTGAAAAATAAAAACATTTAAAGGTAAATAATGTCCATCTGCTCAGGAAAATATGATTTTTTTAATCATGAAAATAGAAATAGTTTCCACTGCATTTGTGGAGACTCGAACCATGGCTTATTGTGTGGGTAGTCGTGTATTACGAAGGGAGGGATCTATCGCTGAGCTATCCCGGCAGCGTTGAGATCGTGAACTGAAATCTAAAACACAAACATTAGAATGCGTATTTTTCTTTTGTGTACGTAATATGCAATTTTTACCTCAATAGAATGCTGAATTTGCAAGTAAATTATGCAAATGCAAATATTAGACACAACTTAGATAATGTTGATATTAAAAACAGGCAATTCGATTCCATTTTGACCTTGATAATGGACGTGAAATCACTAGTACAGAATCATGTATAAACTAGAGACTCTATTGTATAATGTACGGCCAAAATTGTGATATTCTGAAATGTATAAGTGGGTAAAATCCGGGATAAAATCTTGCAGTAAACACGAGGTTATGCTGTTTTGCTTGCGAAAAAGAACAGTAGCCTTAAAAAGTATTTTTCCAATATTGGGTTCTTATCAAAGTATTTTTCCAAAATTGGGTAAGATTCGTCACATAGTTCACTTGAGGAACAAACTTTGGAACGTTTTTCTTCTATATTTACAATAAACAGTGCAATAGGTCATGGAAGATATTCAACTCAGTTTTTAAAAAACGCCTTATGTAGAAACCACAAGGCGCTGTACAATATATATATAAGTAGTATAAATTACAAAGTACAGAAATACACATTTACATAATAAGCAAACTAATTACAAAGAGTAAAACATAATTTTACATTAAAAATTAAGGACAGCATGACCAGCATGTAGATGAAGATAAAATCCATGGAATAAAAATGCAATGGCAAGCAATAGTACAGTTATGTTAATTCCAATGCAAAGTCAAAGAGATGTGTTTGAAAGCGCTGACAGAGATCTCGGCAGTTTATTCCATTCCAACGGCACTGCAACTGAGAAGGCGCGACTTCCAAAAGTATCAGTTCTAGTGTCTTTGACGCGAGGAGCCTGCAACAACGGGCTGTCTCCAGCTGTCGATCTAAGACATTTTGCTGGCTTGCGAATGGTTATTAAGTCATTGATGTATTGCGGAGCTAAGCTATGAATTGCTTTGAAGACCACGAGAAGAATTTTGAACAAGATTCTCTTTCTGATAGGTAGCCAGTGTAATGTGCGGAGGACTGGTTTCATGTGCTGATAACCGTAAACTCTAGTCACTAGTCGTGCCGCAGAGTTCTGTACTTTCTGAAGCTTATCAATAATGTTCTTTGGCAGGCCGTACAATAAGCTGTTGCATGAATCTAACCTGGCAGTAACAAAGGCATGAACAAGCGTCTGAGTAGGGTTGTCATCAAGGTAAGGTCTAAGCTTACCGATGTTGTATAAGGCAAATGATGCACTTCTGCAAATTTTACTGACATGCTCGCTCATCGTGACATGCTGGTCAACGATAGCACCCAAGTGTCGCGCTGAAGATGATGGCTTGACAGCGACGACTTCCCCCACGCGAAGATTGGGGATTACATACGACGAACAAAAGCGCGAATTTAGATTGAGAAACTCAGTCTTGGAGTCGTTTAGCATGAGATTGTTATTAATCATCCAACTGCGAATGTCAGAAACACAGTACAATTGTCAACGCGAGACACATTGATGCTCTTGTCTGGGTTGTCGAAGCAACAATAAACCTGGGTATCATCGGCGTATACCATGCACTGTAGGCCATGCGCATTTATGATGTCTTCAACAGGTACAAAATAGAAAGAAAATGCCAATGGTCCAAGCACAGACCCCAGACGGGCCCCTAAGGTAATTGAAATTTATAAAATTGCGTCTACTCTCAGTTTTAATACGCACAAATTAGACTATTATAGTGAGGAAATTGTGTTTCTTATTACATGTAATTCCCATGTATATCCGATTTCATTATCGCATATTCATTAATATAAATCGTTAAAAAAT
>JXSR01S009207.1:30530-41840 GCA_000969725.1 Ophiothrix spiculata
TTTAGGAGTAGAAAGGTAACAAATAGTTTTGGTTGATCTAATCCGTACGTTTTCGATTTGTCTATATGTTTAAATTCTCTGCTGTAAGTTTATGATTAACTATGTATGCAGAATACTCAATCTCATTGTGTAAAAAGGTTTATAGTGTTAAAAATAACTTTACTTAGCCAGGTGAGTTTGATAATTCCTATTTTGGTAAATTTTTGCATTTCCCTGCGACTCCTTAATTGTGATCGTTAAAAAGAAAATCCAACAGCCCGTCATAATATTAAGGCCCAATCTATTTGATATTTTCGATCTAAATTTGTTAAAAGGATCGATCTATGTATTAAGAATACAAGTTTTTGTATGAACACATACAGAGTTGATTGTATCATCGACACTTTACATTCCTCGACAACAACCATTATAGTTGGTCTTCTCGGTAATGATTTGATAATCAACATAGTCCTATGACTAGAAGAGCTGTAATAAATATCATTGGTTATACAAAACAAAACTAAACAAAACAGGATAAAAAAGGTTTCAAAAGGAACCCTTTTATTTACAGTGTATCAACCATTATGTATATTCTCATGTCGTGTAAAACATCAATTATACTTAAAGCTCAGGTATATAGAATAATTTAGTCATGTAGAGCAAAATGATTTATTGTAAATCTGTAACATAGAAATATGCTCCTTGTAGGTAAAGAACCCAAATAGGTCCTTTAAATCTGTGCACAGTAATATCTGATTTTTAAGTGTCAGCTTTTTTTATCATGTGCTATTGCGCTAGCACTGGCTGTTAGTATTGGTTTGTTTGAATGAGGGCTGGTATCTGCAAGAGGTATCTTTGCCTTACAAAGTCTAACAAAGTCAAGATCGACATTAACAATTGAATACGCTAGAATAAGAACATCCCAACTCCATGGGCTGCCTTCTGTTAAGTTATGTAAAATGTAAATGCATATAAATCTCGGAAAATGCTCACTAGAACGCATTTTCATGTCTTTATCCCAACCATAGCCTCACATTTGACCTTGTAGTTGACTTTGTTAGACATTGTTAGATAATTTTCCTAGCATATAGTTGCAGAGTGGAGCTCATGGAGTTGGGATGTTCTTGTTATGACTGTTTAATATAGCAATTATGCACTATAACAATTATCTAACAATGTCTAAAAAAGTAAACT
Source organism: Ophiothrix spiculata (assembly GCA_000969725.1). Taxonomy (NCBI): domain Eukaryota; kingdom Metazoa; phylum Echinodermata; class Ophiuroidea; order Amphilepidida; family Ophiotrichidae; genus Ophiothrix; species Ophiothrix spiculata. The sequence goes on from JXSR01S009207.1 coordinate 31,704, forward strand.
ACAAGGTCAAATATGACACTATGATTAGGATATTGACATGGAAATGGTATTTTAGTGATGTGAAAGCATTTAAAGAACTTTGTATGCATTTATATTTTATAATTATGATTTTACAGAAGGCAGCTATGGAGTTGGGTTGTTCTTATTCTAGCGTATTCAATTGTCTATCTGTATCTGTATCTGTATCATTTAATCGGTAGAACTCCTCATTGAGGTAACATCACCAACCTAAATAAAATGGCAAGGGTACTTACGCTCATGGTTTTGTGTTGAATTTGGGTTCCTGTTTCGGTGTATTGTAAGCCTATAGTTTATTGTACAAGCCGGGGGGACTAACATCGGTTATAAAATGTATCCTCACCTTTTCCTCAATGGCTCATTCTCTGATAAAGCGTGCAACTTTGTCATTTTCGTGTCGCTGACATATCTTGTTTAAATTGTTAAGCCCATTATAAATGATTTTAGTTGTTTAATTTATAGAAGACATTAGTAACATGCATTAACTTAGAAGTTTAAACATGCCGGGAAATAGCAACAAATATTAATCGAAAAAATGCATTACCCTGGTTTTACCCATGTCGCCAGCCAAGTTCGTTCTATACAGTGTAGCCCCACTCTTTTCACAAGCATGCGATCACATACAATGTTTACTTTTTTAAAATCTGTGTTAGGCTCTTATTAAAAAAAAACACCTTTGTAATATCGGGTCATTATTTTATTACAAGAGATTTTTAATTTCATGTCGCCAATTATGCCAACAGATACGTTATCATTTTTGAAATGGTCAAGAAACTGTAGAAATAATGAGGTAGATGGATGTTACCAAATGTGTTCAATCAGACAGACTTATGTTATATAATTTATTTGGAAAACAAAAATGTGTTTTTAAAGTAACATTTTGCAATCATATTAATGTTAAAAAGCCATTATACGTTTTGTACATTTTATGAAAAAATTTCGTGAAAATACAATGCATTATGATAAAGGGGAATCTATACAATTATTTGACTATTGTAAAACTTACTCTTCGAGTGTAAAAAGTAAATTGGAAAGTATGCAGTGTTGCCAAATAACCTACGATATAGAAAAGAATCAAACAGATACGTTATAACAGATATGTTATCTTAAATAGGCGGGAATACAATACAAGTATTTTTTTAAATCTCCCATGCACTTCAGAAAACATAAGAATGTATAATTTTGTATGTTTTTCATGAGTTGTAATTAATTGAAATTTTGAAATTTCTGAGACCAAAGTTGCACACTTTATCGGAGAAAGACCCCGATACTAGTTTATAAATGGACTGAATTTAATACATGGACAGGAATTCAATTGAACCTTGATGAACACAAATTTATGCTGAGGTGATAACACACCAAAGGAATACATTTAAGTATATTTGTGTTTACGTTTTTGTCAATATTTTCAATATATGCACAGACTTGTCGACAGAGAATGGATTTGATTTTGTCGACAAAAGCCTAGACGATGCCAGCCGTTGTTTTACAGCACCTCTTATTTATGTTATCAGAAATGATGGGTTGTAGCAACTATTTTTCTCACACAAGAGTTGTTTACATAGTCGATGTAATTCATCTATTATACCTTGCTTATTTAATTATCCTTGGTTATGTGATACACAATTTATCACTGTCGATGGGCACATTTTCACGACACTACTGTAAAATTAAATTGTATATTGTTTTTGTCTCCGATTACAACTGTGAAGGAAGACGTTATAATTGCGTTTTAACGCTTTCAAGTTTATTGTTACTCATTTTTAATCACATTCCAGAAAAAGACAATGATGTTATATAAGGGACTTTGTACAACATCAATTAAAGCTCCAGCGGATAAATAAAGTAAGGATCCATTATAGATTAGACCAGAGTTAAGGCATAGATATACTTTGTCATTTTTATCATCTTGAAAATCCATAGAGCTGAATGCATATTGACCTCGAGTTCCTAGACGATATTTTCGATCGGGATAATCCGCTAAAACTACAAATAATATGATAAAAAATCAAGACGGTGATAAAAATTTCAAATGAAAATGTTTCCCTTTGGAGAAAAATCAGAAAATATTTTCAGCAGAATAAAATCCACCGTACATGTCAAGGACATATTTCAGATTATAATGAAAAGACCAAGATAATTATGGTATTGTTCTCGACCTAATGAGATCGATCTATGCCCCGTTGAACACCATCATGCAACATTTTCATAAATGGTGAATCATTTTACTCCATGACAAAAATTTTACACCATGAGAAAAAATCAAAATGAAAATTTTCATTCCGAATGAAAATTTAACATAGTGGTGACAATTTTACACCATGAGAAAAAATCAAAATGAAAATTTTCATTCCGAATGAAAATTTAACATAGTGGTGAAAATGTAACACCATGAGAAAAATTCTGAATGAAAATGACTACAAAAATGACAAAGTATATCTAGGCCTTTAGACTACGTTGATCATGGGTTTGATCAGCGTATCATGGGTTTGGTCTATTATACATGTAAGGTTCTTTCTCGAAACATATTGGCGTGAAATTGCTTATTTTGCTTCATTTGAGTACAAGAGAACTACATGTAAAATAGCATAATTTCCCCATAAAAGTAACATGTGGTAAAAATGTCCACAATGTTTGTTTGGAACCAGTGACTTAAAGCGTTCCTCGCAACGAGAGATTGCATAAATTATGACGAGAGACTGCATAAATTATGACGTATCACTTCCGCAGCACATTGTCGGAGAGTTTACTGATCAGTTTATTGTACTATTATTATGGTAATGTTATTGATGACTTCCGAAACAGAAATAGAGGATCCAAGTATTGCCGTTGGTTGCTTTAAAGACTTTGTTTTACAAACGCACTTTATTGTCTTGTATATATTAATAATTTCTTTGTAAAGCCATATTGCACGTATTATATGTTATCATAAGGCAATCTGATACATTATAAACATATTATTACAAGCACTTTAATAATTTTAATGATATCCTGAATTTCGTGTTGTTGTTTTTACATTTTGTATGAGAGCACAATGTTGCACATGTACATGTTTGGGATTATGATTTGTTGAATTTCTTGTATATAAGAGTAACGCAGGCTATATTACCTTATTGAATATACAAAAAACCTTTGTAGATATGTTCATTATATATGTTTTGAGTTCTATTGTGTGTAACGCATAATTTATAGAGTAGAGATATAAAATCAGTTAACTATGTAACCTTGTTATTTTTCTGAATTTAAAGATAGACATTGATTATACACAACAGGGCCTGTTGAGTTAAAGTAAAAATCACAGAAGAAGTAAAGAAGCAAGCATTAAATGGATCAAATTAAACGACCTGTTGGTGGAACATAGAACATTTTCTTTTCAAGATATTGCCAAATATTGTCATGAAAGCAATGTGAACGAGTGGCTAGGTTGCAAGATTTATAAATGGCAGATTTTGACGTTGAAGCTATGACTCCTTTTGTTTTTGAAAGGACACCTTACTCTAATGTTATTAGAGAGGAGCGTGGCTGAGTGGTTAGAGCATGCGACGTATGATACAGAGGTTGTGGATTCGAATCCCGGTCGGTCCACGTTGCCTTGTTTCCTTTGGCAATGGCAAGAAACTTTAGGGCTTTGTCACACATCACAATATAGAGCCAAACGTACGCCTAACGTACTTAATCCAACTATTGTTTTGGTTTATACATTGTTGTTCGTCATGTGTTCGTTATAAGTATGTTCAATACGTTAGCCATACGGCTTATCCGCCATGTATACTGTCAATTCGTTATCCATACGGTGTTGATCCGATTGGTACTTTTGTATGTTATTCGTACGTTTGGACTCTATACGGCGATGTGTGACAAAGTCTTTACCCTATTTGTTCCGTGGTTCAGAAGTCGCGTTAGGCCGTTGTTTCTCTGAGCAAATGCTCCTTATTTGCGGTGCATACAGTGTATATACCTTGTGAGTATATTACTCTGTCGTTTGAAAGCGATGCGTCTGAATCCTTTATGGAAATACTTGAGTATGCAAATCCAATGTTTAGAAAAATCATGCAAACAAAATTAACTACATATTCTAAACTTAGATTAAAAGGCCTCTTTGCATTGACCAAATTAAGTTTTCTCGGCTATAAAATATTTAATACAAAAATATAAAGTTGTTCTTTCATACCGCATTTGCAAATGTGGGTAATCACTAATTTTTGGTTCTTTTGAAGTCATGTAATTAGGAGTTATTTGTAAACAGTGTTTAATAACGCATTCTACAATTGTCATAATTAAATATCAGGGTGTCATACATAGAACAAAATAAAGTTTGAAAGTTTGTATAATACTAATTATTAATTTAATGTACCTTCCATGTGTACAGCAATTGTGAACAGCCAAGGTCCATTTTGTATTGTTTTTATCGTTGTTATTGTTCAAATGTTCAGAGTCCATCGCAGTCTTCTTTTACACGTATAAGTATTGCGTATAAAAGGGCACCGAGGGATGCATACGGATGACTCTGAAGTTTGAACATTGTATATTGTTTCTCATTCCTATAAACTTTCTGTTAAAATTTCAACAGGATTGAAATGTATGGTATAAATTGAAAATAACAATATCTAAATTTGGTTAAAAACTTAATAATTTTTTCTATACTTACCCCAGCTTTATTTTCCAGTATATCCTAATTTTAACATGCTTTACCAGCGTACAATCAGATGAACTTCACACATCTTAAGCAGTTAATTAACATACGATGACAACAGGAAATGAGAAGAAGTTTTAGATTAATAGATTTTGACCTATGACCTATACTCTGTAAACCTACAAGTATGCAGCAAGCAATCAGACTGTTACGAGAACCATAGCATATCCCTTATATTTTACGACATTGTGAACTAGTGCTTTTGTACTGTGTAAGAGACTAGCATTGGTTGATTAGGATTAATTAAGAGACCACACACTGCGTATTAATGTATTTTGTGCATGAATCTTTCATTATTTTGGTATCATTTTGACCAAATTTTGTTGATATCACATAGACAAACCTTGAATTTAAGTTTATTTGAATATTAAGCAAGATTGCCTTTGTTGTTATTATTCTAAAATACAGACTAACCTTTTTATCTTATTTATTTCCCATTATGGTCTTATTAGTTAATGTTCGTTAATCAGGTGCTTACTGCATACTTCAAGATTTATAGTGAATAGAGGTTTAAAGACGACAAATGTCGATCCTTATACAGATTCTTTGGAAAACCGAAAACATAATCTAAATTTTTACTTAATGATTGTGTTTTATACAAAATGTAGTTTTACTTAGAATATTATTTTAATAAGCAAATTAATTGCCTGAATTTGATAGTAAACAAATACTAACTGCCTTGAATTCGTGTAGTGGTAAAAGTATCATCACGAAGTGTAGAGAAGATGTATTGTTCCATTTCACAAGCCGGTACGGTAAGTGATATGGAACAAATCGGCTTTCACTGACGGGTAGTATTTCTACCATAATAGGAATTTAAGGTAGTTAATATTGGTTTTATATCACTCAATTTATAAGTTTTTTAACCTCAACATATTTAAAACTTCCCTAGAATCTCACGACACGAAGGATGAGTTGACCTTAGGAAAACATGGCGAGTTCATGACTATAGCGCATGCGTATAAAAGTCGTCGTCGTCGTCCTATGAGTCATGACTGACCCGTTGTGACCCTTTTGATGATGTAGTTCCAACTGTGCCGATCTTGAGCATAACGGTAGGCTGCATTGACAGATAGGCCAGTATATTCTCAAGAAAATATATACATTAAAAGTACAAGACAACAATTATAGTTTCTACCATCAAACGGCAACAAACACATAGAACTTTAATTTGAATGAGTGGTATAATTTTAACTAACACATGCCTCAGGTTACTCTTATCGTGATATGATAACAATTGTCAAACTCACGGGGAAATATTAAACTTTAAGTGGTCTAAAATCCCTCTTATTGTTGTGTGACCAAGAAGTGTACCAGGAGTGTCATATGGTCATGAAAATCAAATGTCGATGAAATTACATGACTGGTTTGTACCTCTATTAATTTAAGACTTATTTGCATATGCATGAGTAGGTTTGTTTTTAATTTTATATTGGTTGTGTGTGACAGAAAGCGTGTGCAATTGTAGAATGTAATACTTACAATCATCGATTAGAAAGTTTCAAAAGCTTTGTATACATGTCTTTACAAACATTAAATCTAATTTTGCCTAAAATGAATTATTATTATTTTACAGTACGGATATTCCTAGACCAATATGTTAGATTTAATATATACATTGTAAAGTTAAGTTTATATTGAAGTATCTTTAAAAAAATTATGGATCCGAATGAGTGTTGTGATTAGCAGATTGAATTTAATAAATGTATACGTTGTGGAAGACAACGAGGTAAATGATTTCAATAATCGAGTTGTTGCTGTGTTGTTTTATTAACGAGTCCCGAAGTGAAGTCATTTTTGCCGTCAATTTTTGACAATAGTTGTAACTAGTACACTGCATAAATATAGGCTGAAATCATAGTACGTGGTACCCCAAAAATGATTACATGTTGAATAATGATCATTTGCAATAGCTATAGCAGTTGGATAATTTAAACTTTGCATTACTATTGAGGCATATACCTCTACTAGAATTGCAAAATTTGCAAGTCTTAAAAGGAGGAACTGATATAATTTAATAACACTTTTGTACGTAATGGTAAATTTTGTCACTGCTCGAAGCGGCGCTGATGGTGACTTAAAGTTTTCCGGGGCTTCACCAACCCGCCTACACCCCAACTTTGACGACCTACCCTAACACCATCTTAGGTGATACCCCCTAATTTTTTCATCACAATGACCGCAAAGGATGTAAAAGAGATTACCCAAATGCCTGGGGTCGTTTGCTTTTGCGTTTTTATGCAGCGGAGAAAAAACCTTAGATGGGGGGCGGGGTGCAACCCCCCTGGGTAGACGAGGGTTAATGAATTAATTCTTTGAACATTGAAGAACAACCGATCGACGTTATTCATATTTTTGAATAACTTTTGTCTTTATTTGAAGCTATAAAGTCCGCAAAGCACATATAATCGCGGTAATCAAGACGGACTTAATTTACACCATATTTATTCAATTTTTGTTCTAGAAAAAATTCTTATTATTCAGGTAAATATTCAGTTCTTCAAATACTATCAGTTTGTTCAATCAATACGGAGAGATATATATGATTGGGTGCTATAACAAATGAGGCCAAAAGCCGAATGTGATAAAGCACACAACCATATGTTTTTATGTTCTCTTATGACCCCACTACTGTAACCATATATTAGAAATATGACTTGAAATAGTTCATCTTTCTACCACATATGTTTAAATAACTACAGATAACTCCCTTGTCAGAAGTATTGCAACATAGCGTAAATCCTGGTGTTTGCGAGTATAACTCGTCTATAGTTAATATTTGATTTCTCATTTATCTGAGCAATATTACCAATGTGTGTTATTTATTGCATTAAAACAGTCCCCTTAGCTTATTTTCGCCCATTGATAATATTTGTTGCTTTCAAAATGGCGACGTTATGAGAGATAATGAATGAAGACCTCAGGCACATTGTAGCCATGAGAAACGAAGGAATTCCTTTTCGATGTATCGGTGTGTGTTTTGTTTTTTTGCTGTCAAATGAATTCTAGAATTAGTAGACGTCAAAGGGACTCCAGTTATGCAAATACCTTGAGTAAAAGCAGTTGTCCGTATAAGACAACACATAGGGAAAATCGTCAATCATTTTAAAATAATAGGCTTTTGCCATTTAGCCCCTTCGCCCTTTCGTTCGCTCAGTAGTGACATGAGGATGGAAATAACCGGCGTATAATCATTCTTGGGGAAATTTCAAGAATTAGAATCACAATGTGTAGAGTTACGATAGGGAAACAGTTTACCTTGCTTGTATACAGGTAGAAAAGAGTTGGGATGGCGAATTTTTCTAGGAACATGACAGTGGCCCTGAATTGACGCCATATTGTTTTCATTAAGGAGTGTAGGTCTAATTATAAGTTTTGATAATTGAAGAATAAGTGTTTTTAGTGTTGAGTATGAAGGCTACGACCATTGTAACCTTTCTTTGAAAACAAAATTTGGTTCATATCCCATGGTTTGAATTTCATTGCTATGTTTTGAATCGAAAAAAATCGGGCAACTAACGGAAACACCGATAACATCCAATGTATTGTCATTATTAGCAAAACAATTTTAAAAATATTTTGGGAACATATCAACAGATTGTGAATAACCATTTATCGTTCTTTAAAATGACGTCACACCCGACAGCACATAGGTTTTTGCTGACATGTTCTTTGAAAAAGGCTTTAGCAGTATCAATCTAAACGCACATGCGCATTTCGCAATCCAAAGTAAAACATGCGAGATAACATTAACCGATGAGTCTTGAATAACAAACATTTCCAGAGACGCGAGTTGATTAATCTAAAATTTGATCCTCGAAAGATATCAGCTCTCAAAGAATTGCTTATTCTGAATGACATTTTAGAAGCGAGCAGCCGCCATCATTTAACTTATGGCTAAGCCCCTTAGATATTGAAATTAGTGTCAATTATTCAAAATAATTAAAGAAAAGAAACGTGGAAGCAAATTCATAAAGATATCATATCAACTTCCATCACAAATGTTTCATATCAACGTTTTGAAAACGCCATTTAATTTTTGCGCCAAAATCACAATCGACGATGTTGCAATACTTCAGATTAGTGTGTGTGTATATACATAACGCAAAGTTCAATACAAAAAAAATTATGATATTATCAAATTTTCTCAAAAACAATTAATTTTTGACTTCTGTATTTTTGTCGGCGGGATTCAAAATTAAGATACACAATGTTCAAGAAATAATTCAGTATCGTAGTGGTTATGTAACCTCCACAGTATCTGGTTCACGCACATCCCCTGACAACGGATTACACATAACACTTCGAGACTGAATAAGACCTTCTTAATAGAGGTGATATACATGTACTTTCACGTGCGAGACGTATGTGTGATAATCCAGCATCAACAATTATGATTCAGAGGATTAATGCGTGTTTTAGAAGGCTCTGTCGATATAGCTGCTGTGCTGTAAGCTACTGGACACTACTAATCTAGATTGAGATACCCTATAATCTTGATCATAAGAACCCCCTCAGCTCCACTTCAAGTCCTGATGTAAAATTACAATGGTCCTCCAGTTAACTTGTTATATTTTATTCACCAGATCAGCAAGTAATTTTGTGTTTCCAAAACAGTAAAAAAAATATTGCTTGCCATGTCTGGATTTGAATATGTTCTTATGATCGAGGTAACATATTTTTATGATCGCGGTAACAGGGTAATTGTCATTTTCCGGAAAATATGCAAATTTAAAAAAAAAAATAAATAAAAAAGACGCTGGAGTCCATTACTCAAAATAGAGTATGCCCATCCATTATAAGACGACATATGACAGGCAAAACATTGATATGGTAAAGATTGCAGTCATAATGAATCACAGAGAATCACTCCTTTGAATAATCCTTCGTTTCTATTTTGGTAACTAAAGCCATTATGACAACAACAGCAAATTCAATTATAAACGTTTATTACAGGGAACGTTTGCATCTAAATCATATAATCAGTACTTCAATTTCAAATCATTGAATTCCGAAACAACGAATCACGTGACTATAGCGCATTGATATTTGAAGGCTGTACATGTGATCGCATCACAATCAATCAATTAAACGCTATATATTCAAAACAGAATTTGTTATGTTTGTTATGACTATATTCTTGAATCGAACAAAACAGTTTTCCCAATCAGTTTATATGTATAGTCTCATACCTGAGGACATTCTGCTTGCTATCACTATCAAAAGGACTGCTATAATTGTCTCTTATTGTAAATACTTTAATATTATAAGGATTAAATATATTGCATCGCTCATTCATTATTGAATTTGAGCACTTTGGTTTTCATGGTTCGTGCGCAACATGATGAGATGGGTCAAGGTCTTGTTATGCAAGGCACTGATTCGGATCGTTTGTGGCTTTGCTCATTCACTCTGTACTGCCCTGA
>JXSR01S009208.1:28838-38956 GCA_000969725.1 Ophiothrix spiculata
AATGGCCATAACAGAAAAAGTAAGCATCTTTGAGCCAAATCGTTTGGAGGGTATTCATATCTACCAAAAACAATCCCAATAAGCCCCAAAAATCAAAAGTCATGGGTGACAGGGGGCGCTTCATTTTTAACACTTTACACATTGTAGTATTGCTTTAAATACAGTCTAAGTCCGAATACATCATGAAAAAATGTCTGGTCCCCCCTGGGATTCAAACCCCTGACCCCCGCTATCCCGATCCAATGTCCAGCCATGCCTAGCCACCGAGCGTGGCCTGCCCGAGCAGCAATTTCCTAACTTTTTATATCTGCCGTCTGTGACGTATTCAGAAGAAGCAATGCATGATGGGAAGCTCACTAGATCTTCTTTTGGTTAAAGTCATATCTGAACAGCATTCTAACAACTGATTACTGCAGTGATTACCAACCAATTAAAGATCAATAAGGAAGTTATTCACACATTTGGGTTGCTTCAAATAGGGACTACATGCCATATTATGATGACAACATGTACAACACGTATCAATCCAGGTTAGACTTTGATTTACAATATATACAGACCTATCACTGGAATAAGACTGTCTTATGGTTTATTCAGAGTCTGTCGATATGCATCGTACGACGCCCATCGACGCGCAGTCTTTTGCACACGCTATTCCTTGTGTATAGCACGCATAAAGACTGCGTGTCTATGGGCATCGATCAATGCATATCGATGGGCATCGATCAATGCATATCAACAAGACTCTGAATAAACCATTGGACAGACATAATTGGAAGTTTCAATATATATTCCATGCTAAAAAACTTAAATAAAAAACAAAAAATATTATTATAAATTTAATTTTCTATTAATTAATTAATCTATTAATATTAATTAATTAATTAATTACAGACTAATTAAGCTCAGGTTAACAACAAAAATTTTCTTTAAAGATCACGTCATGTTCAAAGTGTGCATTCCAGTACATTCTGAACATGAGGTAATTAAAATAGTAAGTTGTGACACCACTTATTCCATAATTGAATTAAGTGTTGTTAAACGGTACATAGTCTCACCCCAAATTTTGTAATGAAGAACAGTAAGTTTGTAAAACTGTACTCTATAATAATTGTTTATTACAGGGTGTATCATTAATACTTTCAAAAAGTATTTCAAATAAAAACTTTTTGTACACCCATATAACAAAAAGTTTAAAGCAGTGTGAACAAGAAATGTTATTTCCCATTTAATTATTTCAGACATTAACTGCTTACAGCAGCATTAATACTTGAGAGTCAAATCTGGGTACAGAGTGTTTTGGACCACCCTGTATATTGTTTACATAGCTATATTCATAAAAAACATCTTAAGAAATATTTTCAATACATAATTTGTATTTTAGACTTTCTAAAAAAGTTTATAATTAAAATAAAACACTTCTTAATGTTTCATATTAATATTTGCATTTTTTCAACTTTTGAAGGTGCGTTTTTTGACCACCCTGTATTTCTTACTTTGCTGACAGCAGGCAACCCTTATTTATTTTTATTGATAGGTATAATTAATATGATTTAAAAGTCATGTATGGTTTACCATCTCCATTTTTATTTTAGAAAAATAAGGGTCTCCATTGTGGTATAAAATTTCCTCATTATTTTTATGTTACACCCTATATAATTTTGACCCACCCTGTATAATTGTGATTATTTTATGAGAATTAGAATCCTTGGAATGTAAGCTTTCCAGCAATATATATAGTTTTATGGGGTTTAAGTCTACAAAATAAAAGTTACAATCCGTTGAATGCAAATTGACATGGTTTTCTCAGTATTTTGGTGTGAAACAAAAAAAGAGGACCAGTTTCTGACTTGTGACCGTCTCCATGAAATACAGTTGAGTTAAGTTTTTTGTATTTTGTAACTCAAACCCAATCCTTTTGCAAAATATATGCTAACTGCACTACACATTATGAATACAAAGAGTACGGAACTAAGCTAAACTTCCCACGCATGCTACAACCTGCTCAGACAGAATTGATAATTAATATGGTTTTGAATAAATTATTTTACCTTCCATTTTACTATTAACTACCAAATTATAGCTAATTTTAACACATTTTTTCTGAAATAATTTCGCAGACCAAGCTTCGATAGATTATGTAACTATTTCTTTTTTAAATCACAATCAAATATTTGCAAAAAGGGTAAGATTTTATCTTTTCTTAGAAAATCATCTGTCTTATTGCCATTTTTATAAATTATAAATCATTACAAACATCTCAAAATATATATACGGACATTAAGTCTGACCCCCATAATTCCACGTGCAATCCCTTGAACTCCAACAATATTGATATGAAAAACATGCAGGGAAATAAACACTTTTTTCCACGGTGAAAATTGAGTCTGTATTTCCAAACACAATCAGAAATTAGGGAAATTTGAGCTTGCTCCCTTGGAAATCAGTATTTTTTCCAGTCCTGGCTAGTACATATTGAATGAATAATTTACTTTTAAGATGAAAATCTGTTTCCAAATCTAATTGTCTAGCCAATTACAATTACAATGTGGCAAGTAATCAAGTTGTATCCAAAATTGCAATCTTGGGGTACAATGTACGTTTCTACCAATTTACATGCTATTATTCATTCATCTTCATTTCACTTGTCACAGGTTGTCAACTTTAGGGCATTTCCAAGCAAATGTCAACCTGACAATGAAATTTTCAAAATCAAGCTAGAACAACAAATTGGGTGTCAAATGAAAGATGAAAGTCTAAATTTTAAGGATACATCCTAAAATTTTGATATTTCCATCATTTCGGTACTTAGTAAGTGGATTTAATATTGATCCCCTCATAATCATTAAAATGAGTAAAATTAATGGTTTTAAAACAAACAAGGATTTGAGGCCATTACCATGGTGTTAATTGTAATTTATGGTTATCTTGTGAAAAGGGAAAACAAGTCGAAGTAATATAGTTAAGTTATTTTCATTTTACATTTTTTGTTATGCGGAAACGGCTCTTTTTATTTCGGCATGTTTCGGTGTCATTCCGTAACCAAAATTTATAGTATTTTTTAATTATTTACAAAAGTTGCAGTTGAAATTTTATTAGATTTTGAATTCAAAGCAGGTAATAGGTAGCCCTAACCTATAGTGTAAAGTTTATTCCTGAATTTTGTTTGGTTCTTCAATTATAATCAATTCATTAGCGTCAATGTTCCGTTACTTTTTGACGGTTACGGAATGACGGCGAAATGAAGAAAAACAGCAATTTGTGCACAGTGGCAATGGTAGATGTCCCAAAATTGGTCAAGTTCTTTGTTTTAAGTACATACCAACACAAACAGTTAAAAAGCTTGAGATTTTTTCAACCTGAACTGCTGCTAAGTGCATTTATTTGTTATTTCGACATTTTCTGTGTAAAACTGTAGAATTCGGAAGGTTTCACAAATAAAATGGAATTTAAAGTCCTTAAACACCATCAGAATGGAACTTTTCAACTGATTAATTAAACTGTATGAACACTTTCTGGAGATCCTAAAATGAATTATTTTTAGAAATTTTGAAAATAGCTCCAAAAATATATGAAAAATGTATGTATTTTATATATATGTAAACCTCCCAAAAGGGACACTTATGATATTCATTTTATATGCGCTATACTCAAAACTATTTGAAGAAAATGACATTGACATGGTTTGAAAAGGTTGTAGAAAGGGTCAAATATTCATTTTAATGCTTTATTTTACCTCTAAGCATTATTTATGTCATTTTCTTTTCATCGCATAATTGCGTCCACTTTTTGTCATTCCGTAACCGTCATTCCGTTACCAAATCTGAATTGATTCAACGAGGTATATCCAAAGACGAAAACAATAAATTTTAAATTTGAATCTTAAATATTGTAACTATAACTACAGGCATTACATTGAACACATTTGTAATCATATTGCCCTCAAAAATTCACAGAGTTCCAGTGAAATGTATGTTAGGCACAAAACCCTTGTCCATTTGACGTCATTCCGTAACCGGCCCTTTAAATACTTATATCTCGTGAACAATATTTTGTTTTCAAAAAGCCAAGTTTATAATTCTAAACACTTACTATATAGTTATTATATCTATAACAATAATGTTGAAAATAATCTTTAAATTATCAAGTTATAGTTGTTTGAATGACAAGAAATGTGTCTGAATGTCATTCCGTAACCGTGGAAATGCCCTTTATTGGAAAGTATGCCTATTCTGATATATATTCTAAGTGACTTTTCAACTGTGGTAATCTGTTTTCCAAAGACATTTGTGCATCCTTCATAGATTAGCCTTGATTCAAGGCTATTTTGGCAATTTCTTTCATTCTTATTGAATATTATACACAAGTCTCAGACATCAACCCTCAAATATCTAGTTGAACCCAATTGGCAACCAACATAGGCCTACTAATATTTTACCCCTATCTGGTCTATTTATATCACAAATCACAGATGTTGTCTCATATCATGATTCTCCTTTCCCTTCAAAACATTTTGAAATTGGACTTAGGGATTTGCCAGTCAGAATTAGGGAATGACCATTCATGTGGTTTAATCACAAATGCAACAGCATTTAATATGTTTATAGCATGGTTTGTATGAATAATGTACAAGCTGAGAATATCATGCTTTGGACATGTAGATTTTTGTTTATTTGGGTTGATTTGAAAACAACTACTAGTATTATTATTAGAAAAAGAAGCTCATCAGACAATTACGAAGAAAGGGACAGGATAAGTGAAATTTGCAGATCATAGACTTGCAGCTAGTCTATTCATAGATTAGATAATGATTCATCAGCTAGCTCATCAGGCAAAACCTTAGATAGTGTGAACAAGTGAGAGAACTCAGCAAGTGTGACAGTAGTGAGACATGAGCAATGACCTTGAGGTATTCAAGGTACTGTAAATTGACCATGACATTGATGGGAGGTGGAAGCATCTGTCACACAAATTCTATCAACTGTTTCAAAATCCAGATATGTTATGGTAGGTAAGGTTTGGCGGGTGGGAATGGATGTGGAGGTTACAGTTTGTAGAAGCGCCTAGCTACAGAGTGCAGCTCTGTAGCCACGGCGTGTATGTTCAAGGGTATTAGGTTTAAAAAAAGTAAATATCAAATATAATCCATATACTATTTAAGCCTACAATCCACAAACAAATTAAATTTAAACTTAATTTAGGATTATGAACACGATATCAAATTTGTCCTTAGTGTCCATCACGTACAAACCACTTCTACATGAGTAGTTGCAGTTATAAATAAAGAATTTAGTATGCACTATTACTCTTCCCTGACTATACTATGCCGGGGCACTGAGCATCCCGGGCTGAGCATGCGTGATTATCAGCGGTGAAACTCGAACTTGACCCAGCATTCGATCTGTAAACAGGGTAAAGCAGAGTATTACAGTGGCACCTTACCGAAAAGCTACTTGGGAAGGGCAAAATAATTCTAAATCGAGAATGCTACATCATGAATTCATATATTTTTTTTCACAAAATGGACCATTATAAACCATGCAAGAATTCTAATTCACAAAACAACGACTGAAATTCATACTTACACAATATACCCTATTCACTCGACTAATTCAACTATTTTCCATCTGACAATATCCTTAAATTAACAAAATCCCCAAATCCAAAAGTTTGACAAATAGTCCTACTCTATGACCGACACTTCATTTAAATTATTTTAACAATTTTTGGCAAGCTAGTATGAAAGCGCTCAACTGTAACGTGATCTAAATTTGGAAAATGAGTAGTTGAATTGGACGAGTGGATACGGTATCTACACATATGCGCGGTCGTATTCACCGGGTGATCTTTTTTGACCAAGATATTAGGGATTTGAGGCTATTACTATGGAGTTAATTTTAATTTATGGTTATCTTGTGAAAAGGGAACACAAGTTGAAGCAATAGTTTAGTTATTTTCATTTTATATTTTTCGTTTTGTGGAAACGGCTCTCTTTATATCGGCATGTTTCAGTGTCATTCCGTTACCAAAATTTCTACACTTATTTTTAAAATCAATTTACAAAAGTTGCAATTCAAATTTTATTAGATTTTGAATGCAAAGCAGGTTTAGGTAGGCCTAACATATCTAGTGTAAAGTTTATTCCTGAATTTTCTTTGGTTCGTTAATTATAATAAATTAAGTCATTCCGTTACTTTTTGACGGTAACAGATCGAATGACGGTGAAATGAAGAAAAACATCAATTTCTCCGCAGTGGCAAAATTTGGTAGATGTCCCAAAACTGGTCAAGTTCTTTAGTTTTAAGTGTATAAACAAGCTTGAGATACAACCTGTACTGCCGTTAAGTGTATTTATTTGTTATTTTGACAATTTCTGTATAAAACTGTAGAATTTGGAGGTTTTTCAAATAAAAAAATGGAATGTAAAAGTCTGTAAACACCATCAGAATGGAATTTTTCAACTGATTAATTAAACAGCATGAGCTAGAAACACTTTCTGGAGATAAAAACAAATTATTTTAGAAATTATGAAAAAATATCTCCCAAGTTATGAAAAATACATGCATTTTGTATGTAAACCTCTCAAAAGGGACATTAACAATTTATTATTTAAACAACATGAGCTAGAAACACTTTCTGGAGATAAAAACAAATTATTTTAGAAATTATGAAAAAATATCTCCCAAAATATGAAAAATACATGCAATCAGTGTTCGATTTCCAGAAAAAAAGTTGCTTGCACTTGTGCAGGTAACATGAAAAAACTACCTGCACAAAATAAAAGTAACATGCACACAATTAACAATCAAATATTTCTACTTCTGTCGCTGCTCGATTTACTTGGTTACCAGTACTCTCCTCATGGACCATGCTCATGCGATGGAAAACGTAATAAATCTACTCTTGTTTAGAGATGAAAAGCAAGATTTATCGTCAGTTTGAAGGACATTGATTTATATTTTCTAGTTTATATAAAAAAAGAGGAGTTACAGGACCAAAATGTTGCATGCACATGTGCAGGTAGGTATGAAAAACTACCTGCACACATTTAAAATCACCTGCATTTGTGTAGGTGAACAGGTGGTAAATCGAACACTGCATGCAATTTGTATGTAAACCTCTCAAAAGGGACATTAACAATTTATTATTTATTCAAAATGCGCTGTATTAATAACTATTTGAAGAAAATGACATTGACAGGGTTTGGAAAGGTTTTAAAAAGGGTCAAATATTCATTTTATTGCTATATTATTTTACTTTAAGCATTATTTATGCCATTTTCTTTTCATCACATATTTGTGTCAACTTTTTGTCATTCCGTTACCGTCATCCCATTAAACCAAATCTAAATTGATTCAACGATCTATATCAAAAGACGAAAACAAAATATTTTCAATATGAATCTTACATACATATTGTAATTGTAACTACAGGCATAACATTGATCATATTTGTAATCATATTGCCCTCAAAATTCACAGAGTTCCAGTGAAATGTATGCTAGGCAGAAAACCCCTTGTCCATTTGACGTCATTCCGTTACCGACGCTTTAAATACCTAGATATATCTCGTAAACGATATAATGTTTTCAAAAAGCAAAGTTTATAATTCTATAGAACACTTATTATAGATATCTACATGTATAGCAATAATGTTGAAAATAATTTTTAAATTATCAAGTTATTGTTGCTTGAATGTTGCGTTAAATTACGCGGTGATCAAATACACACGAATGGTGACAATCGCGGACGTCGAATGTTTGGACCTATTAAAATGAAGGTAAAATCACTTTTATGGTTAGTTTAGCTTGATGGATAAACTTATCAAATATGGGATTTATTGGTGATTTAGAATTATTTTATTTCTGATTTTAAAACAATAGGAGCTGTTTTGTTCCTTGACCTTGTATATTATGAACAGGGCCAAACTACACCATTGCCCAAAATCTTAATTTGATTGGGGAAAGTGTATCAAAAAAGTGACAGGTCTAAAAATTATCGGAATGTCATGATCACTGTGTGACTGTCTGTGTTCAGTGTGTACATCATATTTTTGAATTTTGTCACAACACAAAGTTGAAAACATACCTCGGCATTTTCAAATGAGATCTTTCGTTTTTCATCAGCGAGATGAGACTGACTCAGATCATGACCTTTGCTTTGGTTACTTGACCTGAGAACAGTCTCATGGGCCCGTCCCGAGACTTTCCAACTTTTGTGAAATTGTGTTGAACATGTTCATGTTGAAAAAATCAAATTGACATTAATATTTATCCTTTTACCTTGTACTAATAATAATAATCATACAGCAATAATGCTTTGAAATACGCTACCTATGACTATAACTGGGTTTCATCAAAGCCTAGGTTTAAATTTATGAATGAATGGAACCACAATATTTTCACTGAAGTCCTGCTGAATGCAATGATAAATGACATGACAACATCCGAAAAAACTACCACATACCAGCACAGTCCCACAGGAAGTCGTTGATTTCAATAATTTCCGATTAGAAACATCCTACAAAAGATAACCATCTGTAATGAGGGCATATCAAAGAAATAAATCGTGTTATTCTGTCGTTGAATACTTACCGAAAAAAGTTAAAATCCTGTTAAATATATATCCAAATTATAGAATCGTAAGTTACGATGGCCGGTTGTAAATGTACACACAAATTCAATGCTTTGGCTGGTTTCCGGTGGGTGATGAAATTATATTGACAAGAGACTATGTAAAGGAGCCCAATTAGCACGGAATCGTTTTATTTTGACTGCAAGGACGCCTCCAAGAGTTCCAACCTGTCAATCACACACCCGAATTGGCCATTCTATTTTAAAAGCATTACTCCCTTTGTGAAACACTTTTTAAATGAGAGGGCGTTAATCATGTTACTGTTTGGCCGGCCAGAACCACTCTTATCTAATCAGAACAGGGAAAGAGAGGAGAGAGAGAAAGAAAGAAAGGAGAAGAAAAGAAAAGGAAAGAGGGGGTGGGCAAAAAAGAAAGGAAAAAGAAAGAGAGATGGGGGAGGGAGGAGAAGAAAAAAAAGAAAGAGAGAGGTGAGAGGGACGCAAAAAAAGGGGGGGATACATTAAGCTTAGGATACATAGGTGATAAAGGGCTTTTTAGTCAATATTCATGAAAATATACTGTTTTATAATAATTGTGGTGGCCATTTTGAATATGTAATTTGACTATTTCTTAATCCCCAATGTCTCATTCAACGTGTTGTTGAAAGACGAACATTTGACATCAAGTGGTTTATGAGCTACAAAATGCTGTTTACAATAAAAATGGGTCATTTATTTTAGGCAGCCTTTTTTTTTTAAATAAAAAGCGCCCTCGTGGCAGCGTTCATCACTAAAATTCCATCAAACAAATTGATTTGGATAAATAGGGGTCCTGAAGGTCCTGAAACAACAAAAAGTGTTTGCCTGTGCCATATATGGTTGAGGATATATGATATCCTTACTCTAACCATGGTAAGTAACATAGTGTATATGTAAAACACACGGCGGCCATCTTGAAATCCAATATGACGGCCTCTAACATAAATGCTGCTACCACCAACATTATCCTAGACATCCAAAACATTTGAATTTGGTGTTATAAAACACGATTTATGGACAAAATACTGTATATGGATTATGGTGGCCATTCTAAATTTAACGCAATGATGTATAGTTGTATCTCAAAATGTTATTTTATTTTGATTATTTAAGGATAGGCATTTTAAATGATGTTTTGTCAATTTTAATGAAAATATGCTATTTTGGCGGCCATTTTTAATTGAAATGACCTTTTCTTACTCCCGGGGGGGTAACTGGGTATTCTAATCGGGTAACCACCCGCGTTACCAAAAAGGTGAGACCTGGGCAGGTCTCGAGACTTGCAATATAGGGTATCAAAATCGACCTGGTACTCTGCTATCTATCTATCTATTTCGACCGCGGTCGGAAGCCATGATGAATTTTCTCCACTGCTGTCTGTTTAGCATGAGTTTGAGAAGTTCGTTTTTATCAATGCCAGCATCCTGTGTAAGAAGTACTGGGTAGGTCAGCCTTGGTCTTCCCTGTGCACGTGTCCCTTCAACGGGTGGGCGTCCAGAACACTAGT
>JXSR01S009210.1:6244-22924 GCA_000969725.1 Ophiothrix spiculata
TTAATAAATATAGGCCTATATGCGAAAAGAGGAGAAAATGATTTTTGACTATACAAGTCTACCAAGTGCTCTTGGTACACCAATGGTCAAAGTTCAACAACTTATGTTTACTGACTATCTCCGACATGTGCTATATTATCCTTCATTATGGGGTATGCATTTCATGCAAGTACTGTGTATCATTGATTGATTGATAATCAACCCTGTCATACATTAAACTATCATGGTCTGTCCAGTGATTTCCTCAGTGCAACTTTGCGTGACGTCTTCTGATCCCGACTACTGATACACAATCATTTTAACCCTCAAAGAGCCGGGCTTTTTCGACCCACCTCACAGCCTGGGGGGCGGATTCCGCCCCTCCTTCCGATCTCGGAAACCGATTGACGAAACATCATGTGTAGGGTACTGGTGGATAGCTAGGACCCTCACGAGTCCATTGGTACCAAAAAATTGTGACGTCGCGTCGAAAAACGCAAAAAATCGCCAAAATCATGGTTTTTCGCTATTTTTTCGAGCAAAAGTTTCAATTTTTATCAATAATGTGTGTCAAAGTATACTTAGGCATGTTCTTACTCCAAATAAATCAAATAAATACAATAAAACATAGTGGAAGTGTAAAAAACACGATTTGTATGTAATTTGCATTGAAAATCAGTTTTTTGTCAGTTTTTCGATTGACCCAGCGTGCCATTACGGAACGCCACGTCCCAACCCTAGGTACGATTTTCACAAAAATGGTCTTAAAATAAGCGCAAGGCTTTAAGGAAAAAAGTCAAGAAGTTACGGCGCGAAAAATAACAACCGGCGGAGGTATAAACAAAAATTCGGAGGGGCGGGGCGGATTCCGCCCCCCCCCCCGGCTCTTTTAGGGTTAAAGTGCGCTACCAATAGTGCAAGCAAAGACTGCATATCAGTAGACGTCGAGAGACGTTGATGGGATGAAATCACTGGACTTTGGACACACACCAGTATTCAGACCTGAAACTTTTCAGCTCTTTATATTACACTTTTCAGCACTTTTTCTTGATAAATCAGCCAAATCTTGGCTCTTTGGTGCAGAATTTGATGGTTTTCAGCTCTTTTTTTGAAGATTCGGTTTCAGGTCTGAGTACTGCATATCTTGAGCAATTACATCATATCAAGATTTTTTTGACCTAGATGATTTATGATAGACAGTTATGTATAACACTTTCATACGCTTTGTTAGAAATTGATGATGTTTGTGATTCTAAGGAATTGGCAAATATGGAAATAAGTAGTTGCCAAAAAATTTGACACCTTTTTGTGACCGTAAATTGAGGAGGATTCAAGTATTTCTTTGGATTTGACAGGTTTATTTGATTTCTTAGTCATTCCATAGTTCAACTTTAGCAATAATGTCTGTCGTTAAAATGTACAAATAATGTCAATTTTTAGGGGTTTGTGAAGGGAATAGTTTTAAAAGAGTTTTTAGGATTGATTCACGATTAAGATGGCAACCTTAATACCAATACTCCTATTATGAGTATTTGATTGATTGATTTTTTGTGTGCTTAGACTAAGGTTCAGTAGTCAAATGTCATGTTTTGTCAAAAATGGCGGCAGTGGTTCGGATTTTTTACATTTTTCGACCAATTTTTGACAATATCTCAAAAAATAAGCAAAAAAATCAAAAATGTGTTCCTAGATATTGCTTTCTAGATTCTAAAAAGTAAAATGGTTTGAAATTTTACCAAAGCAAAATTTAGTTAGCTTTCCGGTAAAATTTTGGGCCCCAAAACATGATTTTTGGACCTTAGGGCCAAAATTACACATTTTGGTCCAAAAATGATCTCACCATCATGTTCAGTATGCAAATCCGCTTCTAGAAATCTATACTTTTATTTAGATTTAATTTTCCATTGCTGAGTTACAGAGCAAAAAACATTTCTGAAAATGAAGAGTTGACAGGGCCCTTAATTGTTTTACTTGTGAAAGTTTTGTTCAAGAATTGATAAGTATATATGAAACAAGCATTGATAATATCAAATTTTACCATTTTTACATCGTTTTATTTTCAACAGCTGTGTTAAAGAAAATAGTGCATGTGTCCCGACATCAGTACCTGCATCTCAAACCAATCTTGGAGAAAGCAAAGTTGACAATCATCAGCTAGATGACCTCGCATTTGATCTCCCTTTTGATGACCCACCAGCAGGATCTACGTCCTCTGAATCAAGTCAGACAAGTGAAATCACCAAGATCACCAAGAATTCCAGGCGTAGTTTGACGTTGGTTGGAGCACCTAGCTATCTCTGCCGTGTGAAATCCAGCAATGACTCAACAATGTCCATATCAGTTGATCACAACACTGATCCAAAGTGGTCTACACATCAACAAGCGAGCATGGTCCAGTCACAGGGTGCTGCTGACATGGACCTGACAGGCCCAATGTCCTTCAGTCATCATGATGCTTTAGCTCAGCAGAGTCCAGATGACAAAACTGATAACCAGAGCTTCTTCCAAATACTTCTTGGATCTAATAATGCATCCGCTGCAACAATTACTCCTTTTGATGATGACAATGATGTGTTTGTTAATGATAATGAAAGCCCTGAGGAGAAGACAGACAACAGAAGTTTCTTTCAAAATTTCATGAGCAACCCAACACATGATACAGCTCCTGTTAAGTTAAGAAAGGATAGCGAAGAAGAGAATAAAACGGACAGCAAGAGTTTCTTGGCTTCCCTGTTTGGCGGTAGTGGTAACTCCACCAAAGTTAACCCAGAACTAAACAGAACCCAAATGTTTGGACAAGATGAGACTAACGCAGGTATGGATTTTACCACATGTATTGGTGGTATACAGCCCAATCAGGAGTTATCAACCAAGAGGCAACCCCTAGGAGAAAGAAGCCAAAACATGACCGTCCAATTTGGCAGACACGATGGCGAGGGTGATATGGAAATGACGCAGTGTTATGGCAATAAGACTGCAAATATGTCAGTGAGGATGCCATTAGCATCATCAAAAGCAAATGCCACACAAATATTTGACCAGACTGGCGGTATGGAATTTACAACCTGCATAGGCGGATTAACAGGCAATGACCAGACACAGTTCACTTCGGGCAATATACCTGGGTTGACATTTATGAATGATAAAACTTTTGGTGACATGACTTTGAACAATACATCAACAATCCTCCGGGGCATTGACTCTGCATTGGGATTCAAGAGAAAATCAGATGTACCTGCAGAAGTATTGCGAGATAATACTGGGAAACACAGACGAGGAGATGAAGAACCATATGAGTCTACCAGAGTATTTTCAGGTACCTTTGTCCCACAGAAGTCAAGTCAGCAATCAGCACCTGAATTTTCTCCTATAAAAAAAGAAGCTGGTGATACGATCCATGGAGTTTGTGGTGAGGACACTGCTGCCATTGAATTGACATCCTGCATTCGAGCTAGGGAGTTCAGCAACATTCAAAAGTCAGATGCACCTAATGCACTGGAGAGCACAAGATTATTCCATGCTGATGAGTCTGGTGGCATGGAGCTCACCAATTGTGTGGACAAAAACAAATCACAAAGAAATATTTCTGTTAGATCAAGATCAGAACCAGTTGATAATAAGGGAAACAGAACAAGGGTTTTCTCTGCAGATGATTCTGGTGACATGGAAATGACGGCTTGCCAATCTGTTATTGTCTCAACTGAGAAACCATCATTATCGTTGATCAAGCCAAACTGGGGTGCTGGTGCCCCTGCTGATTTGGAGAGAACCAAAGTTTTTAAACCAGACGAGACTTGTGGAATGGAGTTCACCACTTGTGTAGGGGACCTGATAGCCACTAGCAAAGAAGCACCACAAAATATAAGCATAAGAAATGTCGCAAAACCAAATCAACATCATGAGGAAATGGACAAGACTAAAGTGTTCCAACCAGATGAAACATGTGGAATGGAATTCACTGCTTGTGTTGGTGATTTAATAGTTGGAAATGCTGCGAGCAAAGAAGCAACGCAAAATACAAGTGTACGTAAAGTCGCAAAACCAAGTCAACATCATGGCGAGATGGATAAGACTAAAATGTTCCAACCAGATGAGACTTGTGGAATGGAGTTCACCACTTGTGTAGGGGACCTGATAGCCACTAGCAAAGAAGCAGCACAAAATAAAAGCATAAGAAATGTCGTAAAACCAAATCAATGTCATGAGGAAATGGACAAGACTAAAGTGTTTCAACCAGATGAGACCTGTGGAATGGAGTTCACCACCTGTGTTGGAAATGTTGTCATCAATCCTCAATTAGAGAGAAACAAATCTTCACAGAATTTGGAAACAAGTGTTCAAAGACATCCACAATCAGCTATGGACAGTACAAAGATTTATCAGCCCAATGAAACATGTGGTATGGAATTCACCGCATGCCTCACTGGCCAGATAGACACCAGGAATAACACCAGTCAAATTGTCCCATTTAGAGAGAATGGAGACCAAACTAAATTATTTAACTCGGATAACACAGCCAAAATGGACATGACTGCATGTGTTGCTCAGCAAGAAAAGTCAATGAGGAAAGAACAGCAGAGTGGAAATTGTACAAGAGTTTTCTCCGAAGACATGGAGATGACAGAGTGCTTACAATCCACAGCAAGGATGGATATGACTGAATGTATTGGTGGAGGTGTAGCAAATGTCTCGCATGTTGCTCCAGGTGAAGATAAATCTCTTGCTTCAGCCTACAGCCATCTTGGTCAAGAAGAGAGAACCAAAGTTTTCACAGATGATGCGAATGGAATGGAAATGACATTGCCTAACACATCAGTGGTATCTTTCCCAAGAGGAAAGTCACATGCAACATCTTTCAGTCGTCCAGATGAGGGTGAAAAAACCAGAGTGTTTGGTGATGACATTGGAGGTATGGAAATGATGCAATGTGTCGGCGGAATCTTGGCAAATACATCCAATGCTACAACGACGCTCGTGAAAAATACTAGTGAAAGACAATCGCAAGAAAATAAAGCAGAAAAAACAATGATGGGTGATGATATAGGGGGAATGGAAATGACTACATGTGTTGGTGGCCTGATTTCAAATGAAAGTGCCAAAATTAAACCAAGTCAACAAATGTCACCAAAAGATCACACTAAGGTGTTTATGTCTGAAGACACTGCCAAAATGGACATGACAGAATGTGTTGGAACTCTCTACCCTGATTTCATGTGTGAAACTGAATCGAATCGGAATAAATCTCTCGCAAGATTACATTCACAAAAAGACAATGGTGCCACAACTGAATGCGATGGAAAAGTATTTCCTTCCTTGACAACAAAATCTGCATCAAAGACAAATCTGTCCAGATTAAAAGCCCTTCAAGCAGATTTTGAAGAAAAAACACAGGTGTTTTCAGGTGATAATGACGGAATGGAGATGACCGAGTGTGTCACAAGTGCCTTCCCAACATTTGCCCGCAACAAAACGGCTAACAAAACTTTAGAAATAAATGAGAAGATTGATTGCACAAGAGTCTTTTCAGAAGACACTGGTAAAATGGAAATGACAGAATGTGTAGGATCAGTATTTCCGTCTTTTACTTCAGCCAAGAAGAAGGATAAAGCATTAGCTGTGCTAGATCAGACCAAAGTTTTTGAAGAAAAAACACAGGTGTTCTCAGGTGATAATGAAGGAATGGAGATGACCGAGTGTGTCACAAGTACCTTCCCAACATTTGCCCGCAACAAAACGGCTAACAAAACTTTAGAAATAACTGAGAAAATTGATTGCACAAGAGTCTTTTCAGAAGACACTGGTAAAATGGAAATGACAGAATGTGTAGGTTCTGTATTTCCGTCTTTTACTTCCGCCAAGAAGAAGGATAAAGCATTAGCTGTGCTAGATCAGACCAAAGTTTTCAATGAAGATACTTGCAGGATGGAGATGACGGAGTGTGTAGGAGGTGTGTTTCCATCATGTGCCGCAAAGTCTGATGTTAGTTTAAGGGAAGAGGACAAAGAAAATGAACACCCTAGTATTGTACGTCATTCCAGATTGGCATCAAAGAATCTGTCAACAATTGAAGAGTTACCAAGTTGTAAAACAAGTTCTGGTTTTGGTCAAGCTGATATCACCAGCAGAATGGATATGACCGAATTCATTGATATTGCCGATGTAGTTGAGCCAACAAGAAATTTTGAAGACATGCCTGACATTTTATCTCAACAAAATATGACAGACTGCACTGGAGAAAGAGTTCCTGCTGGGTGTTCTGAAAGTAACAATGCTAAGGAAATGTCATTTACACAACAATGTCCAGGAGAACGTACGAAAGTGTTTTCAGAGAATACCGGTGGAATGGATATGACTGAATGTGTGGGTGGAGTCGTCTGTTCTGATCCAGATGTCGATAGCGAAGTTGCTAGGGTCTCAAGTGATGAGAAAAATAAAATGATTGGAAATGAGACAATAAGCAATAGTGATGCTACCAAGGTGTTCTCAGAGCACACAGCCAGGATGGAAATGACTGAATGTGTTGGTGGTGTGTTGTCAGGTGAAAATTTCATTACAGAATCAAGCAACAGTAGACCAATTGATGACTGTGGTCGTGGAGAGCGTACAAGAGTGTTTTCAGAAAATACAGCCAAGATGGATGTGACGGAATGTGTCGATGGTGTGATATCAACAAAAGATACAGAAAACAAAGTTGATAACAATGTCAGTGTGCAGAGCAAGGAAAACCATGCAGATGATGAAGATGATGAAAAAAGACGATCTGATACGTTTACTATAGATGACAAGAAATTGGAGATCTCAGATGAAAGTGAAATGGTTGAAGCAAAGCGAAGTTCAGACACCTTCACCATTAGTGAAACTCAAGCTTCTGCTAACAACAAGGAAGAGGGTGAATCCAAAGAGGAAGATATGAGACGATCAGACACATTTACACTTGACAAATCATCTCTACAAGGCAAGTCAAGTGATAAGGTTGCTGAAGAAGGGACAAGTGGGGAGAGACTGAGTTCTGTTGAGAGCTACGGTGGTGAGGGCATCTTGGAAGAAGAAACACTTGTGATGGATAATACGGAAGATTTAGTAGACTATAATAACCTGTTGAAGAAAGGATTAAAAGGTGAGATATTTATTATTCCAACATACATGTAGCTAGGGAAGTTACCAGACTGCCTATACTGCTATATGGGGTAATGGTTTTGTCAGCCATGTGGCTCAAGTTGGGCTATTCTTGTCTACTTGGTTCCTGCCAAATTCAAGTTAGCATTGCAAAAATATTGTAATGGGATATGGCTAGAAAAAAATTGTGTAAATGATACTCAACATTTAATGCAAAAACAAATTTCATTGATTGTGCATTATGTCAAGATGTGATTATCATTGGCAAATACTGCCCAATATGGCAATTTAATCCCTATTCTGGAATAATAATGGCGCCTTGAGTCTGGTATCTTCCCGCTGAAAACAGTATATTTTACTTGAAACATGTTTAGCTTTTGCTTTGTGCAGACTGACCAATGTAATACAGGGTTCCATGACCTCAGCTAATTTTGCCATTTTAAATAGGGCAAGTTTGCGACTGCTAGGGACTCTGTAACACATTTTTGGCAAGGGTCTCCACCACATTTGAAAACCGCCTTGACCCAATAAAGCTGTGACCCACAATCTGGGAGCCACTGCTTAAATACCTAAAGTTATTCTTGAATGAGTGACATATATGTGTGGCCTAGCTGTGGAATCTGGAGCTGTAGACTCTTAATCATTGGGCGGTTAGAGCACGGTCTTGTGATGTAGAGGTTATGGGTTCGAGCCCCGGGCCAGGCGGTCTCCTTGTTTCCTTCGGTAAGAAACTTTACCCTAATTACTCTAAAAGTCACGTTAAGCCGTTGGTCCCCTGTGCGAATGCTGCTCCTTCTTGGGGTGCTACATACAGTGTATACCTGGTGAGTCTACCCTGAGCACCACATGTAGTGTCCTTAGTAGTAAAATATTATATCACATTTGCACCTCTCCATCCAAGTGTCATATGTTTACCGACATTCTTCAATGCCCAGAAGGTAGAAGGCTAACCAGAGGGTGTTTTAAGTACTTCCCATAATTCCATTTGAAATCAGCAGCTCAAAATTTGAAATCAGCAGCTCAAAAACAACCCACAGTTAGAACCATTTCCCATTGAACATACACAGTAAAATGCATGTTTTAAATCTAGCACAGTACATTTATTATGAAAACGACAACAGAAGTAAAATTACCTTGAGAAAGGTCACACTTTAAGCTCTTTAAATATGTAAACACATTTTTGGTCACTTTAACACCAATAATGCAGTTTGATTTAATTGTGACATTTAACATCTTTCCCATGCAAATACACAGCATTAGTAATTTGACCCCGCTGAACATTCCATTAGTTCACTCATGCTCACTGAGCTGTTACTAGTATGTATTGTGGGAAGGGCTTAAATCATCCTCTGAAGGCTAACGGTGTAGGTGTAGTATTAGCTAGTCAATGTATGATTGTAGATGGAAAGCATCATTTTTTAATCCAAGATATTTTAAGAAAGTCTGGTTAGAACGTGTTTAAAGAAATCTTTTTTTAACCGCATTACATTTTAGTTCTGAATGCAAAAAGGTAAACAATTGCATTAAAAATTAATATTGGTTTTGAACGGTTTTGAATGGCATGTCTCAAAAATGAAGATAAAGCTCAAAATCCCAAAATTTGAGCAACTGTTCAAAAAATGTGTCTCCCACTGGTTGTCACTAAATTTATGGGAATGTTTTTTTGTATAACAGAGCCTGGTGTAGAGGAGGAGGCTGACTTTCAGATGTCAATTGATGTGTCTGCTTTTGATGGTAGCTGTTTACCATCCTTGGTATCATCTCAATCCACAACATCCCGATCAATGATGTCGTCATCGTCATCAGCTGGGGATATGGATGTGTTACCAAGCTTGCTGTCTCAAGAGGATAAGTCATTGCTAGCCTCATCAATACTGGATATCAATGTAAGCTTAGTTTAAAGTCAAAGATCTTTAATGCTAGAATGTCTTAGCATGGTAAAAACCAAGGAAAGATCAAGACGTTGGAAAGCTTTATCCAGAGAAAATATGTTTTGTGAATGTGGGGATATTTTCTTTTGAAATTTAAATAGTGGATTCAGAATCTGATGATAGGGTTCGCTTGAATCACAATTATGTCAATGTTCTGTTAGATAAAAATCATGGGAATTTTCAAACCCCAATGAAGGGAATCGGTATTGAATATTGATCACCTAGACTTGTAACAACATAATCAATTTATGATATCTCATTTTACAATCAGAGAACCCTGTATGGACATTGCTGCATGATAACCTGCTTGAAGTTTTGTACAAATTCTGCTTGAAGTTTGGTACAAATTCAACTAAAATTGATTCCTTGGGTAATGGCCGCCAATGTTCTGGATTAGAGGTCAATCGTTGGGCATAGAGCACAGTAAGAGATATTGATTGATTTGTAAAATGGATAAAGACTGAATACACCATTACCTGTTGCTTTTCAGACAACGCAATCAACGCTGCCAACCTCTGGACCAGTGCAGATGGATGAGTTCCTAGATTTCTTATCGTTAGCTAGTACATTGCCTAAAGGAAGGCGCAGTAATATCATGCCCATTAGACCAGACATGGTAGGTAATTACAAGTAGAGGGCTTTGTGATATGATTAACTGATAGTATATTTGATGTCAGTTAGATGCTAATTGTAATAGTATGATTCTGACTTAATAATCGGAAGGCCCCTTGGATTTTTCTAGTTAGCGCCTATTACTAGGCTTTCTATCTATAGATTTCTGTCTCCATGAGCACCCCATAAGGCCCCCCCCCTGTATCTATTGGCTATTCGCATGTGGAATGTGCCCTTCCATTGTTTCCAATTGTAAGGCGCCACACAGACAGCAAACCACCGTGCTTAAAGTGATCATATCAGTGTATGGCAGATGTTTCCTGTGACCTGCCAGCACCAAGAATGAACATGTTCATTGTTTGTGCTGCATGGCATAGAAAATATCTGCCGTACACAAGACAACTGATATGATCACTAAACATAACCAAGGGTTCATAGTCTGTGTGGTGCTTTACAATTGGAAACAATTGAAGGGCTCACTCCACAAGGGAATAACCTATGGATATGAGGCCTAGAGACAGGAAAGAGCACTGCATGTTTAATACAGATGACCAACTTTGTATTCTATGATTTTTGACAGCAATGACTGCAGGCATCATGAATTCCAGGCAATTTTCTGATAGCTCTCTGGTCAAAAGTACATGGACATACCCATTTAACTTTGGCTGTGTTCACACATCTAATCATGACTACTTGTCAGTGCTACTTGTATCTATTTGTGCACGAGTCGTGAGTGGCTCCAGAGCTAAACATCTTAGCAATTGCGTTCACACATGCATGGACACAACTTGTACACTCATGGCATGTGAGTGAGACATCCAAAACGTTAGTGACCTGAAATCATATTTAGTCATGAGCAAGATACTTTCTAATTCTATTTACACTTGTAACCGTCTCGTGACAGGCTTAGGCTTACGAGCGGGTAAAATAGTTATGACTTAATGCTCATGTGTGAACAAGCCTAAAGATGGGGTTCCCTTTCTATTACGGCACTTTTGCATAAAACGAGAAAAAAACTGGGTAATTACAAAATGTTACTGGGTATTGACATTAATAAGCTGAGGATACAAAAGGGAACCCCACCTTAGTCATTATTAGGCTTTTTTTTCCTGAAAATATATATATACATGTATTCCAGATTTGCCGCCAAAACTAAAAATTTGCATGTAGTGTACTGTACAGGTCACTGTAAAAGAGTTATACAAGATCATTTTGTTTGCTGTATACTTGGCTTTGTTGATCTAAACTGCTTTCTTGTCTCTAATATAACATGCATGTAATGACTTTGTTTTTTAATTTTCCAGATGACCCAAGCAGAGACTTTGGAGGATTTCTTAGAGCTGAGTCTCATCACACAACCTAAGTATCAGATGTTTGACTGGGCAAATCAGTATCTGGCCACATCAGTGGAGAGGTAAGCTATACCACCGAGTAAAGGCTATATGTTCATCAGGGCTCAAATGATTCCAAGGTTATGGTTGTAGGGCTTTATGATTTAGGCTTTGGTACCAGCTGCTTTATTAGGAAATGTAACTGGCCTTGTTTTAAGCATTTAACGTACAATCAACCCCTCATCGTCAGAAACCATTTTTGGATTTGTAGCTCAGCAATTGATAATTAAATCCATATAAAGTATACATTAACTGATGTGGATTTACATGTAGAAGACAATGGTTAGGCACATTATAGACCAAACTGTATGATTTTTTGTTTTTGAGATCACTAACTAAATTTTACAAAAGTAATAAAAAAAAACCCAATCTATTTTACTTTTTGCATCTAGAAACATCTAGATGTTCAGGAACAAAAATGGTCAAAAAATGCATTTTAAACCAATGTTGGGTCTATTTTTTGCAATATTTAAGACGAAAGTAAATAAAATATACGCGAATTTATTCCTCAGCATGAGTTTCTAGATGTTAAACAGTAAAGGAGCTCAAGTTTTTATCTTTGTAGAATTAAGTTAGTGTGTCACAATAATTTTGGGTTAAGAACGACGTTTTTTTGACAGGCTCTAATCATAAAATTTGGTCTAAAACTAAACTAACCATCATGTAAATCCACCACTAAGAAATGATACTTTTATATGGACTTCAGCGTTGGTTGCTGAGTTACAAAGCATAAAAAATTTCTGAAAATGACCAGAGACATACTCACGATATTCGCTTAGATTTATTCGCTATATAATAGATAGCAAATGTCTCTTACTGTGTACGAACATTGTATACGTCAATGTGAGCGAATGTTTCTTCCAATTGGACAAAGTGATCTTGGTAGGGATTTAAAGTGCGAGTGAATGTCTTTGTTTGGACGTGAAGCCTTATGCGTAATTTTAGACCCAAACTAACAGTTTTAAAAATTAGTTGGTTATTCTAACATGGCATTACAGGGACTTCCATTTGAAATTTGCAGGGGCTCTATTTAAAGCTCTCCTGAAGTTCTTTAGTGGACCAGTAAGGTGAGCTATCTGGAAGTTTACAGGTTTATACCATCATTCAAGGCGCTCTATTAATCGAGCTCCCATAAAGCATCTGAGGGGAGCAGGGTGGCTCAGTAGAGCTCACTCCCCTCAAACGGAAGTCCTTGCATTATATTGATATGATATCATCATTCTTTTCACCCAAGATCACGTGAGAACATCAAGGAACAAGAGGATCGTCTCTCTAAAGACAACCCAGCCATTGTGAAGGAACTGCAACATGCAACACCAGAAAGGGTAAGGACTGAGTAAAATAAAAAAATGTATAGAGAGTAGATCCAACGGACAAGGCACAGAACACGTCAAAAAATAATACAGGAGGTTAGACAATAAGAACAAAGTAAGCCAACTTGATAATACAAAACAATAAGCTCTGCTTCTATCTTCAATTATGTAGTTTTTGTGGATAGTTTTATGTGGATTCAACCTGTTTTTTCTTGTTCACTTGTATTGGCGAAAAAGGATTCTTATCCCATTTGAAAGCTCGTGCCATTTTTTCTTAGTCCATCTAGATGGACCTCGCAAGCGAACACAAAGCTTGCTTGTGAGGACCATCTAGATGGACTATTTTGTCTCTGTGTGAATTTAATGCTGTTTGGTGAGTTTGTATTGTTACTGTTTTATAGTAGTTGTAATTTCTTTAGGCCTACATACATATCATTTATTGTTAGGTTTTTATTTTGTTTTGTATTTTCACTACATCAAGTTGGCTTACTTTGTTTTAACTTCCAATTTACTGAGTAAAAGTCTATTTGTCGATACCGTATGTGAAGGGGCGAAGTTGTGATACAGAATTGTAGTGATAAATGCCCACCCTCCTTATGTAAACACCCTGTATAATTTACTGAACAAAATGTTTAAAATATTCAATTTCATGATTTCTTTCTTGCAGGGATCAGTAAAAGTTTTTGAAGTGAAGTTAGGTTACATTCCTGAAAGGAATTCAAAAAATCATTCTATATCTAAGTAAATGCGTTTGCAGTAGTTAAAAAGATTTAGAGTGCATATCAATGTTTTGTTTTGATTCAAACTGAATTCTTTGTGTTTATGAGTTAGAATGAACTTGCAAATCCAGTAGATTTCTTGTTTGGAAACAAATATTCACACATACCTATGATTTTTGCCTGGATTTTAACTTTCTGCACTTCGGACCAGTGCAGTGGCGTGCCCAGGATTTTTTGAGTGGGGGGGCACAACCATCAGTTTCCCCCGAATGACCAATAGCGGCAGAAGTATAAAATATGATATATTTAGATTTTTTTCATAATGCGCGCGTAGTGCGCGAAAATTTTTTCAATTAACGCAAAACAAGGCAAATTTTGACTGAATATTGACAGAATAACAGAAATTTCGCGGGAAGCGCGCAAAAGTTTTGCTTTTTCATACTTAAATTATCAAAAACAAAGGGAAATTCAAGGTATTTTCTTCTCTTTCCCTTTGATTTTTTTCTCTCCTCCCCTTTCTTTTCTATCTTTTTTGTGTCAAGATGCCCGAATGGGCCGTTTCCCCCGACTGACTCATCAAACTCGGGGGGCACGTGCCCCCCGGCCCCCCCTTTGGGCACGCCACTACTTCGGACACATATGAATGAACTCCATTCACACATACCCTTTTGATGTACAGAAAGTTAAAATCCGGGCAAAAATCATAGGTATGTGTGAATATAAGACACATAAATGAACTCCTAATTAACATTCATTCGATTTCTTATATATACAGTGTGAAGAGTTGCGGAAGAAGGTGATTGGACTTCATGAGTCATGCATGAAATCAGTGAAGAAGATGTTTAAGGAGTGGCGCAAGAAGATGACCATCTCAAATCTGGAGAGTCTTAATGTATGTCAACATTTTTTGGTAGTTACTTAGTTACTAACTACCGTGTAAAGAGCGGCCTCCCAGGGGAGGGGGGAGGGGCACTTACATATGTGGGCAGGGTATATATATGTCCGGCGGTCAAGACCCCCTTTTTCAGGCCACCAGGCTGCTCACTAGATCCCCATTTTCAGTGTGTTTCAGTTCTTTTGACCCCATTTTTGAGAAAAACTACAAAAATTTAGCTCTAACTGCAAAATTTGCTCAGGTGATGCGAACAATTTTCAGCTCAGGAGGCTATTTTTGGCCAAAATTTCAGTTCACTAGACCCCCAAAAATCGGTTTCAAAGGTCAATTTTTTTACAGAAAATCAGTTCACCAGACCCCTATTTCGGCGCTTCGCGCCTGACCTACCTACCATTTTCAAAGTTGAGTGCCCCCCCCCACCGGAGCGGCCTAAACATGCGTGTGATTCATATCTTGCCCAGACACTAACACCCGTATGTAGCATGCACCAGTAACAGCAATCATTTGTAGCTGTCATGTTCAGACCTGAAACAAACTTTTCATCTTTACAGCTCTTTACATGTTAAATCAGCCCAATTTTCAATATTTGGTTCAAATTTTAACAGTTTTCAGCTTTTTCTTGAAGATTCAGTTTCAGGTCTGTATGTTAATAGTATTGTACTAAAACGAAGTACTTAAACAAAACACTCTCTCCCCCCCCCCCCTCTCCATGTGTTGCGTTCGATCAGATAATTGTAAGATTCTGGAGAAGTACTTATTATATTTTGAAACCAACATGTCAGGAAGGTAAATACTTTACAAATATTGACTGCTCATGAGGGAGATAGTAAAAATTATTGCCCCAAAATGGTCTTGAGACAATATTATCTCCTGAAACCAAAGGTCGAAGGAAATAGTATGATAGTGTTAAGATTACCGAGAGAAAATAGTTTTTACTATTTCCAGAATTAAAGAGCAGTCAATATTTGTTTTCTATACCAATTTTTTCTGAGAGGGCAGTAGTATACAAATATCCCTTCAATAGCTCTGTCATATATCAATGTATAGGGGTGAACATACAGCTAATGTACACCGTTGCGTTAGATGACAATGATTTTAGACATACATTCAGTATGTTAAACCATAGATGGTGTCCTTTATTCTTTGATCAACACTAAATAGGCGGAATTATGAGGCTTTTCTTCATCCACATGTAAACATAATCCTACTTACACACTCGTCGTAGATAACGATACGCGAGTCACATGTATAATGCGCGCTGTGTCTCCTGCAGTTGTGCAGTGTTCAGCTACGCACGTGCTTATCTGTATCAATTCACGATGTGAAGAGGCCCGCCTATTTGGTGTTGATCAAAGTATAGGCATAAGTTCAGTATCCAAAACGTGTTAAGGATATTTTAATATGTGACAGAGCCATAGTCTCACCAGGTAAACACTGTATGCAGTGCCCCAAGAAGGAGCATTCACTCAGGGGATCAACGGCTTAATGTGACTTACGGAGCAATTACAGTAAATTTTCTTGCCCAAGGAGACATGGGTGACTGGCAGTGCCGACCAGGGCACGAACCAACAACCTCTGTATTATGAGTCACATGCTCTTAACAACTCAGTTACGCTATCAGATGATAAATAAAGTCATTTTTATTGTAATTTTACACAGAAACATCACCAAGTTTTGGAATGTGGAGTATCTACCGTATGTAGTTCAACAAAGAAAATTGAAGATAGTTTAGCAGACTTGGAAAAGTGTAAGTGGCATTGTGTTATGAGGTAGGACGAATCTGCGTTACATACTGATGTAGAATGGAATTTGCATGTCCTTTCTTTTTTAATGCATAGCAATTCTTTTCCTGTGTTAAAATTCCAGTAAATTATATATCATTGTAAAGCTATGATTGTAAGGATCGTCGACAAACCACAAAAAGTGGATATACAGGGTGGAACAAATGTCATATAGGGTGTAAGTATAAAATTTCATGCAAAAATGGTACCATAATTGATTTCATCATATCTTTATAACTGTATGTAATTCAATCATCTGACCGTTCGATATATGAAGGGGGTGCTATATACTTTTAAATAAACCAAACTTGTAATGAATGAATTTGCTTCTGTACTGATCTATAGTGTTATCAAATATTTCTTAAAAGTCAATTGGAATCCATTACTACAAATACCAATTTATATGACTTCATCCACAATTTCTTTTCATAATCATCCACAATTTCTTTTCATAATCACTGATTTCTCATTTGTTCATAAATAATAACCCTTCAGTAGGTACAACGACAGGTAATAACCAATGCTTATAATGCACCGTAAAGTCGCTTCAATGCATTGTAATGCATACATACTTGCTACAACCATTGCATCCTTACACCCCCACACAGCGCCATTTGAATGCAATTATTTCAAAAAGTAAAGAATAATTGGATATGAAACAATGGGGACTTATAGCCGGGTAAATTGTCAAGGTTATGGTCCATAAACCAAATCAATTGACCATTCCTATCTGAAATTATGGTAAATATACTCCTGATTTTTATCTAAAACTGTAACGCCTCCACCCTTTTACATACCTCACTGGATAGTGAATAAAAAATCCGATTCCTTGTTAGGAAGTAAAATTAAGCTACAAACAATGACAATGAATAGAATATATATATGCCTTCCTTTTTTGTCTCGCCTGAAAATTTTCAGAAAGAGACATAGCAATGCAATTTTC
>JXSR01S009211.1:9431-25117 GCA_000969725.1 Ophiothrix spiculata
ATCGTTATCTACTTTCCCGGCATGCTAAAATGTTGAGTTTCACACATGTTACTAATGTGACTTTAATGTATGAACTAGATCACTCAAATTATTTGTAATAGGCTTAATAACGCTAAACTAGTAACACGAACATGAGCGACACCAAAACGGAAAAGTTGCACGCTTTATCTGAGAATGAGCCTTGAATAAAAGGTTTTAAACCATTTCAGAATATCAGTACCAAAATTAAACAGATTGAGTGTTTTAGTGATAAAAGCATGAGACACTGTGTCGAAAGCTTTTTCAAAATCAATTAAAAGTAGCATACCCCCTGTCTGACAGTCTGATATTTTCACCTATAAATCTACCTGGAACAAAGCCAGTTTGTTCTTCATTAATTAATGTAGGAGGAGCACTTTTAATACGATTTGCAATAACGTATTAAAAGTGAATAAATTTGTCAAGTTTCAGATTTAATATCAATCAATTTCCATTTTTATCCCTAGAAATATTTGAATTCAAAATTATTATTAAACATGATTGCAACACCTCTGAAACTGCTACTAAATCCTGCGGAAAAGCATCCGTAACCCTGTTCAGCCCTAATCATTTTATCCAAACTTTGGTTCCAGTGCACATGTAAACAATATAATGAATATTGTTTTTCTTTCAAATGTTAAAATAGATCACGTCTCTTCCTATGATCACGTAAGTCCCAGAGTACATATTTTTACCGACTTATACATATTTAATACGGTATTCATACATCAAATAACAAATACATAAACTTAATATAGCATTTATAAGTTTTGCTTGGAGTTTTGTAAAAAAAAACATAGAAAATAAAGACCAACAAAGGCGAAAAGAAAACAAAAATAAACAAAAAAGGAAAAATGTATGGCAGGGCTGACCAGCAGAACAAAAAATCAAAATCATCATCAGGTAAGAAAAAGGAATGTAATTCTATAGGCCCTATATATAAAACATGAAAAATCAGGTTTAATTTCACTGACGCCAAATAGAATTGCTTAAGTTTAGAAGCTAAATGATGATAGTTCTGATAATTTAAAAACAGTATAGAGCGAGAGGCACAAAACAGTTCTTGCAAACATTCTCACTAAACCATCACCAATAATTATTACCATATATAGTATTAATTTTCTACATTAATGTAAACAGTTTATCCTGAATCTACGCAAACAAACTGAATTTTCCACAACATGTAGGATGCAAAAAGACCCCATTTTCCACCCGACAAGATATTCGAAAGTGTTAACTGATAAATAATAATTTCTGTAATTGTTTAATATTGATTCTACGAGCTAGATCTACTGGTTATTCAATTGTGACTTGTGACTAATTCAACTTGTGGAATTGATTTTTGTACACCAAACACGTGATAATTTAATAATAATAATAATAATAATAATAATAATCATGGGAAAACAAAACACAAGAGAGAAATATAACGTCAGCGAAATACCAAAATGACGAAGTAAGTATAGGCCATAAAGTTCAGTCATAACTTTTTCCAGAAGACAATGGCATAGATTCAGGAAAAACTGAAAAATAAAGTAGACTTTAAAATTTGATATTAAATGTCACATTTCAAATAATTCAAATATTTCAAGGGAAAATTTAGGGAAATAGGCAGTCGAGCTTGCAAAAATCTGTATTAACTTCTACAGTAGAAACCAACCATGGCGAAACACAAGAAAAGCCTTGTTATAAAGAACCATCCGTCCATATACGTTAACATAATTTACCTTTTTTTCTTTTTTGTTATCTATGCCCGGGTTTGATATACTCCTTGTGCTGTTGACTTTTCAGTTCCTTCTCCTCTTTCCTCTTCTTCGTAAGACTTTTCTGTTGCTACCTCTAGCTCCTAAACTTTAACCACAAGAGCCAAAATTGGTACACAGGTGACCCATAACTTGAGGAAGTGCCTTTTGGTAGTCTTAGGTCCAGGGCAAATGTATATATGCATAAAACCACCTCTAGGGACCAAACTATAAAAACCTCAAGGATTAAATTTGGTACACAGATGCCTCATGACTAGAGAAAGTGCCTTTTGGAAGTCTTAGGCCCAGGGGCCCAAGGTCTTGGGCCCTAGGGGCCCAAATGTATATAAAACCACTGACCAAACTATAAAAGCCCAAAGAACCGAAATTGGTACACAGATACCCCATGACTAGAGGAAGTACCTTTTGGTAGTCTTAGGCTCAGGTTCCAAAGGCCTTGGGCCCTAGGGGTCCAAATGTTTATGTATAAAACCAAGCCACAAGGGCAACACTTGGTACATATGTGCCCCATGACTAGAGGAATTACATTTTGGTAGTCTTAGGTCCATGGGGCCCAAGGTCTTGGGTTTTAGGGGCCCAAATGCATATGTATAAAATCACTTTTAGTACCCAAACTATGAAAGCCACAAGGACCAAATTTGGTATATATGTGCCCCGTGACTAGAAAAAAACGCCTTTTGATAGTCTTGGGTCCAGGGGCCCAAATATTATATAAAATCAACTTTAGCGACCAAACTATAAAAACCATAAGGACCAAACTGATACAGACTATGTGCCCAAAATGTCTATATATCAAGGACCAAAGGGGTACAAAGGTGCCCCATTATTAGAAATAATCCTTTTGTAGTTTTAACCACAGAGGCCCAATGCCCTTGTGACAAAAACAGCTGTATAAAAAAATCACATTTAATGCAAGAACAACAAAAGCTCAAAGGGCCAATGATGGTTCATAGATGCCCCTTGACTTTAGAAAGTGTTTTGGTAGTCTTGGTCCCAAGAGCCAATGTTCATGGGCCCCTGGTGCTTTGAAAGACTAAGCCAGGCATATATCTTCTGGAGTTGTCTAGTTTGTTTGTCTGTTAGTTTTAAAAACTGATATAATTGAAAATGTGTAAATAAAGAAGTTGTCTGATCTCACCATAAAGAGTTTCCACTGCAGAAGCAAAATGAAAATGATTGTATTCACATTAAACACGTGATGTGTGAAGCTAGCAGAGTCTGCCTATTAAAAAGACCCAATACATAGCTTGTATTTTATTCAAATTACCATTCCAAGAATTTCCCGACGTCTTGCATTTCCAGATATCATTTGGCAGCAAAACAAAATCGCACAGCCATATAACAAAAACGTATTCCTTCGGTTCTCAGGGCTACAATGTGATTGAGATCTTCATTCAGTATCTCTCATAACGTCGCCATTTTGAAAGCAACAAAAAAATTTAATGGACTAAAATAGGCTAAGGGGACTGTTTAATGCATTTAACAATACACATTGGTAACATTGCTCAGCTAAATAAGAAATCAAATATTAACTATGGACGAGTTATACTCGCAAACACCAGGATTTACGCTATGTTACAATACTTCTGATAACGGAGTGTAGTATTTTTTTAAGCCAGGGCACCTCATTAAAAGTTATGGGCCTTTCCATTCATGATAAGCCTGAGGTAAAAGGATTTGAATTCATACAACCAATAGAATTGAAGTGTTGAGAAAGACCGTTATCTGATTGGAAGCAAAAGCTTTAACGTTTTTGTTATCATTTGATTACTACTTCAAACACATTTTCCAATTGTTCCTTCACTGATTATGAATTATATTACATTTATAAAATTACATTACGTAAATGATTTATTGGCGTACCCAGACGGGGGCAATTATAGCCCCCGCCCCCCCCCCCCAAAAAAAAAAGCAAGCCTAGCCCCTTCTTGCTCTCTTAAAAAACAAGAAAACTAAAGGTCAGGTTGAAATTACATAGTTTATACTCCTTTTCAGCATATAGAATACCCCAAAATGGTCTATTTTTTCAATCCAGGGCCATCATTTCATACTCAATTACTATCTCTTTCAAGAACAAGACCAAAAACGTATTTTAAAATAAGAAGGTATGGTAAAAAAATTGGGGTGTACCATTTCATGTCTACTCATTTGATGAGTTCCCCCCACCCATTCAAAAAATATTTGGTCCGCCATGCACCCCTTGATAAAAATGTCTGGCCTCGCCACTGCATGATTTGATCAGGTGGAAAGATCAAGCGTGAGACCCGTCCCCGACCATACAGGGAGTCATCATGATCATGATGGGAAAGTAAAGGCCAATTTGATCGATGGTTTTTCAAAAGAAAAAATCATTATTTAAAAAAAAAGGATATGATGATAACGATGGCAATAGAATGAATGATGAAAATTCATTCAAATTAAGGATTAGGAGAACACCAAACTTCAAATATTAAAACAAAATGTTAAACCCACATAGGCTTGATTTAGTAACAAAGTATGAGAGGTTTAGATCATTGGGACAAGATTGAAAATGTCTCAGCAAATCATGTGAGCCAAATGAGGTAGTACAAACTGATTCAATGCACAGATGCAACATTTTGAATCTCCCCTCCATGTTACTTGACAAAATTTTATTTTATTTTACGAAGGCACTGCTTCCCCCCCCCCCCCATTTAATGTTATACCTGGTTAACATTTAAGCGCACAAATGGGGGGAGGCGGGTCCGTATGGAAGCGGAAAATAAACAAATGCTGCTGACTCATGTAATTGAGTTATGCCCACCAAATCATTCCTATAACAACAGGCTTCCTGTGAAAGATGAGACCAACTCTTAGACGAACATTGTAGTGCTACGTGCCCAAAATTATAAACCTATGGTATAATTCTTCTGTTAGAGACATATTTTTATTGGTATAGTATAGAGTAGCACAATACAGGGTGCTACAACACACGGTTGTGACTCAGTTTGCGACATGAGTACATGGTGACTGAGTTCAAGGTGACTTCTGGTGCCCCAATGATAGACTGCATGAGCTTGGACCTTCAAAATCACAACCCAAAAGCACCCTTTATGGTGGCATAAGCCTTTAAACATCTTCGGTACCACTAATTTTCTGATTTTGTTTAAGTTTCACTACATTCTCTGCTGGTTTTTTTTCATCTTTTACTAGTGACACATACATATTTTACATATGCCATTACAAGAAAACCCCAAATCAAGCGATTACAATCTTTCATAGTATTGCCATAGAAACGCAAATAATATTAATCTCTATGTTGTCAAATTGCTTTAGTTATTGGAGTTCCTTAGGACAATTAATTGATTGGTTGAGCACTAA
Organism: Ophiothrix spiculata; assembly: GCA_000969725.1. Classification (NCBI taxonomy): domain Eukaryota; kingdom Metazoa; phylum Echinodermata; class Ophiuroidea; order Amphilepidida; family Ophiotrichidae; genus Ophiothrix; species Ophiothrix spiculata. Next base: position 14,552 of record JXSR01S009211.1, read on the forward strand.
CGGGATTCTAAAACACCTTATACAAATTGTACACTTGAGTGTTACGGCTGAAAACTTACTTACAGTAAGTTGGAATTAGAAGGGCAAAAATAAAATTCATTTATCGTTTAGCACATGATTCAATGGCAACCCCATTTCAGATAAAATACGTTTTCATTAAGTTGTACTACAAAATATAAAACAATTACTTTTGGAAGCAAAGTGAGCATATAAATGTGAGCTTCCGATTTCGACAGCTCTGTAGTTAAACCTTTTTCATTAACAATGCAACAAATATGTATAAAAATGGCTTTCTTCCTAACTTGAATGAACATTTGAGAGGAAAACCTTTCTTATTTTTTATATCAGTCTCAGGTTGAACTTACCTTCGATAATAATATTTCAAAATTGTCAAAGATACATGTATATATCCGGCTGATCCTTGCTTAAAACTGCACTTGATCCCCATCAAAAATGGCAGGTTTGGTTTGGGTTCCCATAACTGAGCTTCAAATCGCCCTAAATTTTATTTTTATGAAAAATTAATCAAGTAAAAAAGAAGAAGAAGAAGAATTTCTACGCCATTTCGATTTCCGTACGTAGTACAACCACGATGATTGCAGATAATCCTTTGGATCCAGACTTAAGATTTTCCAGATTGATAAAAAGATAATGATATGAATTACCTGCACAGCGCACTTAATGGTACTGATATTTGTTAAGCCTTAAATTCTAATCCAAAGGTATGTAGCTGGTTGGACGAATGACTGTTTCACGCATGGATGAATATTCATAATCAATGACATGCGTTTTATGTATGGTTCAATAAATCCGTAATTAAAGGGAAATTAAATAATATTTATATTTATATTATATTTGTATATAACAGCATTATTTCAGGTGACTATCTCTGGAATTAAGAGTGCACGAGCCCATTACAGGCGTGCTAAAAACAAAATTCAAAGTATAGACCTCTGGAAAGGCAGCCGTTACTGACAGTTTCATGCCAAACCCTCGCTTATCGCTCATTGGGTTTACAATCATAAGACGGATAAAGTCTGCATGTCTTCGAAAAACCAGTCAAAATATACGTATGTATATTCAGTGGTGTCAAAAACATGACAGACCCGAGCCATTCCGTAGAGTCTGTACTCCAGAAATAGTCGAGAGTGCTCAACAAGTGGGTTAAAACCAACATGGGAGCGCATATGCACCTGTCCTTAGCATCCTGTTTCACGGAAATGTTTAAAGTTTTGATACCATGTTTCACTAACATTAAATGTTGCTACAATTTGCTTTTGTGATAAACCAACTTAAAGTTGGTCTATGCATGAGTTTTAGTCAGATTTAATAATCTCACCATGATAAATCTTGGATTGAACACCAAATGATCACTTTAGAGGAAGTACAAAACAAGATGGATTAATTAAATAAACTCTAAACTTTTAGCACATGATTCAATTAAATTACGCTCCCATATGGTTTTAACCCACTGGTTGAGCACTCTCGACTAATTGTGGAGTATAAACTCTATGGAATGGCTCGGGTCTGTCATGTTTTTGACACCACTGAATGTAAATACGTATATTTAGACTTGTTTTTTCAAAGACATGCAGACTTTATCCGTTTTTTATCAAATTTTCTTATTTAGTGGGTTTAATAGAGTAGGGTATTTTCTTTCTATATATTAATATCAAGATTATGACGTCACAAAGTACTTTCGGACCAAATTTTATGATTTGGGGTTAAAAATTGCCACTTTTAAAAGAATTATTTTATAAACTTTCTAAATGTCGAATTTTCTTCAGCATTTTGTGCCAACAAATGACGAAAACGGCAATTTTAACATGTCCTGTAAGTTTTAGATAGATACCGTGAGACAATGTTTCACAATGTCAACGTTTTGAGGTGGCAACTACCCCACCCTTATCCTAGGAGTTTGACGGCCTACCATTCCCCCACCTGAAGTGGAACCCCTAATTTTGTTTCATCGAAATGACCGCAAATGATGTAAAAGAAATTACTTAAATGTCCAGGGTCACATTTTGCGTTTTTGGTCAATCAACAGTTTGGGTGGTAACCCCGACCCTTGGGTTGGGTTAAACCAATATCGGATCATTTATGATTGAGATCAAAATGTTCACACCTTGAAATTAAAAGTATATTTTCGTATCACTATGCTCTTGTCTCTGGATACTTGAAGGAGATGCATTCTTCATTTATTATTTTTTGAATCAATATTCTGTGTAATTTGACCCATGAGAACTTGATCTTGACTTCCGGCTTGCATGGCAGAGCAGTATCCTGGAGGTAGATTTCTCTGTAAAAGTATTTGAGGCCGATAATTTTATTTAAAACTTATCGAACCAAGAGGATGTTGAACATGCTTTTCATCAAGAGCATATAGTTGTAGCAACAAAATCTAATTTTAAAAATTCCCAATAGATACTAGAACCTAACAATCACGGTCACTGAGATTGTTAGGTATCTAACAATCACAGTCACTAAGTTATCGTTTCGTTATCATTATGAACTTGTATATATTTCTTGTCTTACTAAAATACTTGCAAATTATTCATTTGCAACATCTGCAATACGGTATATATTTTGTTTTCAAGATCTTGATCTGAATTTAGATTAGATACTTTGCAACACCTCAATTTTGGAGTCAAACGCGAAGCTGGATCAACGGCTTAACGTGACTTCACAGAGCTTAATTTATTATTTTGGCCTCAAAAATAGGCCCCTCAAATATCATGGATTTGTTACATATTACCTTAAGAAATGGTAAAATCACTAAAACCGGCGTCTTTAGGAAAGTTTGGTATATGAAAGGTCTATTTATAAACTATTTATGTATAAGAAGTGAACTTTTCATGATTTTGATAGATGAAACTACATGTACCACGCGAGTCAAAAAAAACTGCAATAATTAGATGGAAGCCATATTGTAAGAACAAAAGTAATTTCCAACAAATGATATTAATTTCTAAATAGATCATGAATAAAGCTTTCAAAGGGTGAAAGAATGGTGCAAATTGATAAAGGCATTGCGAAGATACCCTTATTTGAATATTATGGTATGAAAACAGTACTGTCCAAATGAGCATGCCTCGTCAAACGACAGTTCATAACGAGTAAGTACCAATATTGAATTGAATTTCGTGCATGCACCTCTTGAATAATAACACCAACCGATTACCTTGCTCCAGTGAAAATCTTCTCTTAATCTAGTAATTTACATATAAAAGATAATTTAGGCGGTCTTTCCAAGTGCAAAATGACAAGTTTGGGGGTACTGTCTTAGAAGGGAGAGCTTATCAATCAGTCACTGTCTCAAAAACCTCAAGATCAGTTCACAAACGAGCAACGTGCTGTTATTGCTGAGGTTTATTTTACCACCAAATCTCATGCAGAAGTGAAACGGAGATTCCAGGGTGCATTCTCCCAATCAGGTATACCATGTGCATCCACCATCTATGAATTCAGGCGAAATTCAAAAGAACAAGAACAGTCCATAAACTAAATAAAGAGAGATCTTGAAGACCGCGAACGGCACGAAGCAGGAGAAACGTCGATGAGTTCGTCAGGCAAGGGATCCCGAAGTGAGCTCGCAAAGAAAACCTCTGCCACATGTGTCCCAGTCCACGTTCAACCGAATTTTGAATATTCAGGGCCACCAAGCTCAAACGGCCCTTTTCAACGTACCCAAACCAAAGAGAAAAGAGTATATCATAATTGTGTCCTATGTATTGAATAAAACATATGCACGACAGTTGGACAGAACTGTTTATATGCCTTCCTATTCAAATAAGTGTATCTCTATGACGCCTTAATCAATTTTCCTCATTCTTTCACCATTTTAAAGGTAAATCTAAGATCTATTTAGATATATACATTTCATGTTCATGGCATCTCTCGTTCTTAAAATATGGCTTTTATTTAACTATTGCAGGTGTTTTGACTCACTCGGTATACTTGAAAAAGCAATTAAGGAACACGATGGTGTTTGAGGTGACGCTGGTTGAGGTGCGCATATATGATTATGTGCAAAATTGTAGGAAAGTTATGGTTGATAACACATGTATTGTAAAAAATAAATATGTTATAGTTTTATTTTTGCAACATACTTCAATGAGATATGTATAATGCTAAAGCATATATCAAATATTGCCATATTATCACAATTCGGTTTTTTATTAATGGTTTATAATGTGGGTAATTTTCACTATACATTACCGTACAAAGCTGGCATTTACACTCGAAAACTTTAAAACGGCATATCTTTTGACTTAGTCCATGGAGCTGGTAAAAGTTGAACATTTTTCAAAAGGAAATTTGACGAGGAATCCAATTATGTGATAAGTATTTAGGTATAGTACATACAGTAAAAAGTTATGAACGATAAATGTCCCCAAAATTAATGAGTCGTATAGATTTTGACCATCTTAAAGGGACTAGCCTAGATTCCACCTAGAATTAAATATTTATGAAAATGCTCTAAACAGAGCTTAAAAGTATAGCAAAAATTTACACACAAATAGCTCATATTGAGAGAGAATTAATTTGAAATATCTCATTCTTTGATGGTGGTGTGATTCCTAAAACCTAATTTTTGTACCTCAGATGGATTTACTAGATAAAGGATCAAACAAAGCTCATGGAAATAATTTAAAACATATTAAAAGAGAAACAATTTCATCACAAATAATTTGTTTAGCCATTAGAAGTGTAGAAACAAGATTTTTATCAGTTTTCAAACTGGAAACACTGTTTTCACACCACTTTTTGCCGCCGGCGACAAAAATTAAAGTAGGTAAAGAATTGTAATTTTCTCCAATATTCCTCAAAATCATGGAAAACCACTTGTAGGTTATGTATTACAATAAACATGTTCTATCGATTCAAGTAAAAAAAATATGCAGGTAAAAAATTAGTGGGAAGAATCTAGACCAGTCCCTTTAAGTATTTTGACCACAATGAAATTGGTTACAAAATGTATTATTTCATGAAAGGACATCATTTTATCATGCAATTAATGTATGTGACAACTGGATACATCTTTTCGAAAAAAAACCCACCATATTGTGCCAAGTTGGTTGACCAAAATTCAAGTTTTTAACTGTTTAATACTTGCTACATGTATTTTTAAAGCAGCAGCAATATTCAAAATAGGAAAAACGAATTTTTTGAATCATTCACATTTTTACTGAAGCAACGCTCGTTCCGAAATACTAATAATTATATAAACATGTAAGCGCCATATGCACCAGTAAAAAAGTGTTTTTATTTCTTTTAACTTCTATATACTATCGCCAATAGTTGCCCAACAAATCGTTGCCTGCAAATCCCAGGTGGACATATTTAACGCTGTGTAAATAATTTGATTAAGTATATTCCCCGGAAACATTACTATAATTTGCAACGTTAGGTTAAATGAGCTGTGATCCATACCAGAGCAGCGATATAGTTTGCATACAGGATTATCCCAATACCGTAGTTCACTTTTCACTTTATTCAAACCATCAAAACACACTCCATGAATAATATTACATAAGTAGAACCTAAAAGAAGGAAAATAAGATAAATTCAAGATTTGATCAAGCTGTTTAAGAAAGCAAACGACGATCTGATATCATAATGTACTGAATTAAAGTGTGTCAACCGATCATAATTCATATTTTTTGTTTTCATAGAAAAAGTAACAGAACAGAATAATTACGATGTCACATAAACTTCAGAATCACGTAAATTATTGGTATCATTATGATCTGTAAATCTTTCACGATAAATTATAAAAGCGTGCACAATTAGTGCGAAAGAAAACATGACATTTGTTTGATAAATCATTTTTCCTTTATAAATGCAATAAATCAACAAGTACAAAGTTGTTGTTTTTTCTTTTATCTTTTTAATTATGCCCTTACTTTTATGTTGAGATTGCATGGTCTTGGACACAATCATGTACCTCACTCAAAAAAAAAACAATTCCCTTGCCTAATATGGTTGCATATTACATTAATATCACACAAAAACTGGAAATAATGGAAAACCTTCGGAGCAAACAAGGTGCAATATTTTATCTATATTACTAGAATTGCGTCGTTCTTTATAAGAAATGCATGGGATATTGTCATTGAAAGGAACAAAGCTTTGAAGTTGACTTATTATATCCTTTTCTGAAGGATGTCAATTTACATCCTGTGTCTTATATTTCGTAAAGCATCTAGGTCTACGTAAAGAAGTGTCAGTTTTCAAGATTTATCGACAATCTAACAGTTGGCAGTCATTAGCATGTACTTCAAAATTTCGTCATCATGAATAAAACTTGTCAGTACAAACATTTTTGATAGAAGTCGTGTGAAAGTCTTCCTGAAGTGATGTTCTATATCGACTATACAGTGTACGATTACATCGATGTAGTATTTCACCTTTTTCTTTTCAAAAGATGGCAACCTTTTCTTATTCAAGATAGATTTGAAAATGTTGATGCTAAACTTTAAGTATTCTGTACCCCGACACAAGATTGTTGTTTCTATGTGATAATTTAATTCGTCTGAGATGCAATAGGTGAAGATCAGAAATTTGAGAAGTACTTGTGTCAGAGAAATTAAAATATGGCTTTAAGAAAATATAAGTGATTTCTGGAACATACATCAGTCCCAATGTCATCGAACGCACAGCGTTCTGCTTATGAATAATTTGATTTGATTCGAATAATTTGTAACCCGAACACAGTCATGTCTTCACAAAACATAAACATGCAAAGGTGTTGTAAGCCAGATTGGCGTAGGTAATATAGGTAATATTGTAAAAATTGAATCATTTTTATGAAAGAAAAATGTATCTGTAGGGTGCACATCAGTAAACAGCTGGTCTTTTCTTTTACATGTTAAGGTAAAGGTCAAATTTTGTCATTTCCCGACGAAATTAATGAATAGCTGTTTTCACCTTATTTTTCTTCAAGATTATGACGTATTCTTACATTTAAGGTGAATTTTGATATGGGTTAACCGGCTTGATTTCGCGAAAGCCCATTTCAAAGTGGCGTCTGCTACTTCAGCCGAAATTGCACAGTATTTCTAATTTGCGTGTGTGGAGGAATACAAAGGAAAAAGGTCAAAAGTCACTCAATCGGCATGGACTATAGGCACTGTATACGGTTAGATGCTGAAAAAAGATTTAGGAAAAATATTTAATCAAAAAACAATGACCAACCTATAGGGTCTAATTAAATTTTCCACTTCATTTTAGGAACTTCGAGTGGTTTGTTTTCGGTGCTAATTTTAAAACACTTAATAGAGGGCGACATTATTTTGTGAAGTGCATCCTGTAGGTGATCATGGCAACGGGAGCAACCGTAATCGTGTCATTACTTAAGGGCATTAGCCATGAAAACTTGTGAAAACTTGAATTTGAATCAAAGAAACACCTTAATAGAAACAAAACAAACAGACAAAATCATATCACTTTCTCTAAAAAGACAATTATCAGCCAAATTCAGCCAGCACTGTTTATTATTTTTTAAAGTTTGAAATTCAAATAACTGAATTTTTAATTATCCGGAGAAGTAAAAAGTCAAAGCACTAATTGTCTCTTTTACTATATATATTTTCAAGTTCAACAAGAATGGTTTTCGATATCAGACATTAGTTGGAAGTACTAAAAATGCAATAAAATCAAAAGGTGTTGAGGAAAGTTGAACTTAACTTTGGTGATTGTGGCTATATGTTAAAAAATTAACATTGACTAAATGTAACATATATTCTGCCAATTTATTGTTGAAGTTGGGTAGTCTTTGATGCGAAACAATGGATTTTTTTTTACTACGGGAACAAAATCAAACCATCTCCGCATCTTACATGTCTTAAAAATGTCACTAGAATACAAAGACATTACATATATGTGACACTCAAAAATGTACAATAAGTAATGCACATTGAAGCTCATTGACTCAACCTGTGTCTGCGGTTTGCAGGAAACTTATTGTAAAATAAGCTACAAAAACATCCATCAGATTTATCCTGTAACAGATGATTTTGAAATCAAAGAGCGATATTTTCAGTATGTAATATTGACACAGGCCGGTGTTATTACAGGTTGTTCGTAACGCATATGTTCTATAAATATACTTCATAATATTTCATTAATATCACAATTTTACAAAAACATGTGAATAATGAAAACCCTTCGGAGATGACTTCTTATTTCTATTTTGCATTTTAGACAGGAGCATGAATGCTAAATGGGTACTGCGTGGTACTACGGGTGTACGTAAAAAAAGTGTCATCTTTCTTTACTTGTATACTTGTATAAAGATTCATAATGACAATCTAAACAAAACGAAAACCAAAGGCGTCAGTCAGTTGCATGTTATTAAGTTGTTGGTAACTTGAAGTTTTAATTTCATGAATTAGATGAAAGTCGTGAAAGTCGCCCTGAATGATATGGTGCATCGACATTACAGTGCATTTCATGTTGTAACTAAATTCTATTTCTAATTTTATTCCAAAGATGTTAAACTATAACATTTTCTTATTCATGTAACTTTGATATACTTTTTGATCCCGACACAAGATAACTTTTTGTAGTGGAGGATAATAATTATTTCATTTTAAATACAATTATATGCAAATAGATGACATTTTGAGAATGAATGCTTGTTTTGCATTGTGTCAGAGTGATAGTAATGTACCTTTAAGGAGATGTTGGCGATGTCTGCAACAGACACGTGTCATCGTAGACACAATGTTTTACTTTGTTTTACCAGAATAGAACGGACTTTGTAGTTTGCAAAGATTTGCATTATTTGTAACCCGAACACAAACACGTTTACACAGGATAACCATGATAACAATGTTGCTCAGGTGTTGTAAGTAAGATTGAAAGTAATGTAAAAGAACTTGAATGTCTAGTATGAAAAGAAAAACATATATAGTTTGATATTCTTGCATTATTTGTAACCCGAACACTGTCACGTTTTCAAAGTACAAAAAAGACTGCTCTAGGTCATGAAGATAAGGTTGAAGAAATTATTGTATGACAAGAAAATTGTGATTTATTGTTCCAAAATGAAAAGGCAGAACTGTTGGTTAGGTAATCTATTTACATGTTTGACATGTTTCGATTTCCCTATTTTCCCCATTAACCAGAATAACGTTGTTATTTTTGTAAGTGACAAAAGACATTTGTTAACTATTACCTCGCAAATAAATACGTTTCTGAAATATCACAAAACCATATAAATGATCATTAAAATTATGTTTTTGACAAATGAGAATGAAGTGTCTTCATGTAATGTTAAATTATAATCGGTCAATTCTTTGGCTTTCATGGTTCATCCTGTTGGTTCAAAACTTCTGTTACCCCTGACTATACGAGACACCAAACTTTGTCTAACATAAGCAAACTAAAATCTGCCAAGCACCTCATTATGCATGCCATAACACTATATTAACACTACTAAAACTAAGCCATCAGATGATAATGGAGATTTTTAATTGACATTGAGTTCCTGCTATTATTTAATTTATAAACCATCATTAAGACTAACGAAAACAAATTGCTACATCAAAGTACAGATTACTGTGAAAGATTCTCAAACTACATATACTATACATTACAATCAGATCATCTGTTTCCATTAATATTAAACTTCAAATTGGAATATTAAATAATTATTGTAATGAATTTTAGTTATTTTAATTCATGTCTTGAATTTTTAAACATAGCAACTTGAAGATACTTGAATCTAATACAGAAATCAAATATAAATAATACAGTGTGTATTAAAACATGAACCTAAAGGTAGCTGTAATTTAAATCTAATCTACGTGCCAAACTTTAACAGATTATTATTTTCATACTCTGTTTATGATACTTAATGAAATTGAGGCAGATATATATAGTATAGTGATTTTGCAAGAAGATTTTGTCTTTTGTATGACGTGCATTGTTCCCGGGAATGTTTAGTGGTGGATTGCTATCTCCACTATTCGATATATGCTCCTCGACAATAATGTTAAAGCTATATCAGGCTCACATGAGCCTTTCTACCCTTTACTACGGTGATAAAATCAAATCATCTTCGCATCTTGCATAACTTAACACTTAAGTGACCAAGGTATTCCCCATCCGTTGATGCCCAAGGGGGGTTCCTAGGGACCACCCCCTTAAAAGCACCCTTCCGGTATGAAGTTTACGTTGAAAGCCTAGTCAATAATAAAGCATGTAAAAAGGACCAAAATGCAGAAAAAAATTAAAATCGGATGAAGCGTTTCAAAATGACGGCCGAAAAAACATTTTTTGTGTCGGGTCAACAATTTTCCCGCCAAAATTACGCAAGTAAATTACATTGCCAAAATAAAATTAAACTATATGCTAATTAGCACGAATTTGATTTTTCTTTTTGGCACTGAGGGACCTGCTGCGTTAAGTTTGACAATTACATGGAGCGGCGATGTAATTTTCTTCGCGTTTTAGCGCTACGCCACCCCCCACCCCCCACCCCCCTCCTTGGTCGTGACGTGTTTAAACATGTCACCACACATTACCCATAATAATGTGGCAGTCAAAATTATACAATTA
>JXSR01S009212.1:1047-12628 GCA_000969725.1 Ophiothrix spiculata
GGAAGTATATATTAAGGTACAAATTTGTTTGATAGTTAAACAAACCAAAAATTTACGCTGCAAAGGTCTTATGCATCATTGATGCTCTCGTTAATAATTCTTTCAAGTACTTTTTCTACAACTGAAGTCAAGCTGATGGGTCTGTAGTTCCCAGTGTTTGATCTTTTTTGAATACTGGTACAATGTGAGCCGTTCTCCAGTCTTGTTGGACTACTCCACTTTACAGTGACATGTTGAAAATCATGCTGAGTGGTGAGCACATATCCTCTGCCAAGGCCTTCAGTAATGATGGTGGTATCTCATCTGGTCTTGCAGCTTTGGATGGATCAAGATTTAGCAGAATGTCTTAAAGGGGCATTGGACAAGTTCAGCATCATCACCAAACATTTTGAGATTTTTTGCATCATTTGAAGTATTAGCGGTAATAATGACAGCATGCAAAGTTTCATTGTCAAATTCAAACCTTATATACCAAAATATTTAAACTTTCTCTTATTTTTAATTATCGTTGTTGACAACGATAAATACTGCCCTCTATAGTTGAATTTCTAGAATTGGCCTTTTCAGGAGATCTAATGAAAATTCCAAATTTCTTTTGACTTTTCTGCAATCTATGATGTGAAAGGAATGTTTTACAAACAAATCTTTGGCTCTTTTTTTCATTGTATAGCATCAATAAATATGTTTAGAGAAAAGCCTCATACCCTAAATCATTAAATAAAATAAAATTTGAATTTTGGACTTTTTTTTTAAGGTTTTGATCAACATTTTTACGATATCTGGTAATTGACTGTTATTTTCTAACTAGGAAGTGTAAAACATCCACAAACAAAATTTCAAAATTTTGTCCAATGCCCCTTTAAAAAGTCTTCCGTTATATTATAAATTCCTTTAAGACATGGTTTCAGATTTGACTTAGGTTTTACTGCCATAAAGGAGAAAAAATAAAGAAGCTTCAAATAAAGTAGGCTAAAATTTTATGTAGAATTCAAATATGAACTCAAAAATACAAAATCTTGAACTTGAAATTTTGCCCCATTGACTAATACAGGGCCGATATTGCCCCAAAATGGGCAAATTTGAAAAATCCTGATATGCAAATGAACACAATATCTACTTGTACTTTGAGGCCACCAAACCTTCTTTATACACAAATAACAGGTCTTTATAATGTCAAATATATTGTTCTTTTGCAAATCTGACATCTGATTGGTATACAAATACCAGCCGCGGCTCGCATTATTGCGCAATAGCTCTTGCTTTAAACGTTCGTGATTTTGTGTAAATTAAGTATTTGCTCCTTTGAAAAAAAAATAATTTCTCAAAAATTATGCAATTTGACTCAAGTTTGATACCATATCCCTGTAGAAATATATCTTGGCTATAATCGATTAGTTTTTCATGAGTGTCACTTTTTTCGTTTTTTTCTCGCGGATTCTCGAAACGCTAAATTTTGAGTAAATTTTTGATACCGCAAATTGAAAAAAAAATAATTTCTCAAATTTTAGAAAGGATAACAACAAGTTAATACCATACATATGTGGAAACTTGCTCTGTGCATAATTGATTAAATTTTCAAAGCTATAGCTCTTTTTGTTTTCTTGTACTCTCAATTTTAGTAAACGACAGTTATTTTTTCACGCAACGGAAAATGTAAGGGGTAGGGGAAACATTTTTGTAGTTTTTGAATATTTCTTGTACTTCAAATGAAGAAATTTTGGTATCAATTTAAAGCTTATTAAATTCTGCATTAACTGACAGGTAAATCATTGCTATAGACCCTTGCTATCTAGAGATATGATTGTGCAAAGAAATTTTTTTGTCCCAAACCACTAATTTTTGCACATCAATTGTCACGAGACATGTCAAACTTGAATGATTCTGGAACGCAAATTATGAAATAAATTACAAAACAAATGATTGAATCCATTAGTTACTATCCTTAACTGATATATTAACATTATAAAGGATCATATCTATGTATAATATAGACACTGTAAGTGTACAAAGTTGGCAGGTTAACATTTTTGTCACCCAAAAAGTGTGTTTTTTAGGCAAAATCTGCCAAAAATCCAAATTTCGCAGCAAAACGGTGTATGATACAGGATTTTTGATAGAAAAATCATAATCTACATTCACTTTTACCTTAGAAATGACATATTAGACCTTCAACATGGTTTATTTTACCAAGATATTAATTTTTTCACACTTTGGCAGTGAAATCTAAGTCAAATCTGAAACCATGTCTTAATTTGTCATTTTCATTTGCACAAAACATTTGATTTGGCACTGGTACTTCACCTTTTTCTTCTGTGAAAATTTACTTTTAGGAAATTGCCACACGTTAAGCTGAATTTATTCTAGAAACACATCCCTTTTGATCGGATGTATATACATTAATTTCCACAATTGAATTCACTGTTGCAGCAGATGACAGGAAAATGCAATGAAAGTTCAGATGACTTAAAAACGTAATGAAAGTTTAGCTTTTCTCAACTCGCTTACATTGACGCATACAGCTCTGGATATCGTATTATCAGCAAGCTCAAAATATATATATAAAAATCAATTTATCAGTTATCCATCATGTAAAGCAATACTAGAAGATTATGCTCAAAAGTTATTTATAGTAAAAACAGCATAAAATGATGTTATGCAACTATCTGAAAGTGTTTTCAAGTGTATTTTGTTAAAAAATTGTTTTGCCAATGAAAAATAGATAAAAAGCACATGCATGCTTTCCTATACTAATACATGTGGAATTAAATTTGGGATCCTGAATTCCCAAATTTAATTCAACAAATGGCCATAATACAAAAAGTAAGCATATTTAAGTCAAATCATTTGGAGAGAATTAACATCAACCCAAAACAAACTCAATAAGCTAAAAGTAAAAAAAAGCAAATGGATGACAGGGGGAGCCTTCATTTTTGACACTTTATATTATTGCTTTAAGAATATAGCCCTAATTTTGTACCCATTTTGATTTGATATCCATGTTGAGGGAGATATATCTCACTCATTGACACTATACTATATAAACCTTGAAGTATGCAGCAAGCTATCAGACTCTGTTACAAGATCCATAACATATCCCTTGTATTCTACAACATTGTGATCTGTTGTTTTTGTTTTGTGTAAGAGACTACAATGATTGATTAGGATTGATTAAGACCAAATCACTGCATATTACTACATTTGGTACAAGAATCTTTCATGATTTTTGTGTTATTTTTGGTTAATTTTTGTTGCTGTTAAATGGACAAATTTTTAATATATGTTTATTTGAATATTCAACATGATTGGGTACGTTGTTATGATTCGAAAAGTACGGACTTATTTATTTCCATGTATGGTCATATTGGTTTATGGGTGTAAAATGGCTGCTTGTTGCATATTTCAAGGTTTATAAAGCTGAAATAATTGTTGTCTTTATTTCTTATTTCTGTACAGGTGTACACAGTGCCTTGCAGCATGATAACATCATGAACTCATCCAACCCAGATTACATGCTGGTAGAGAACGAAGCAGACCGTGTTGCTAAGGAAGCGGTGCAAGCCTTGAAGGTGTCACGGCGACGCTGTATGACGGCAGCCTCCGGAGTCCCTACATGGACGGGTTCCTCTGGGCATTCAGGAGCGCCCCCTGGAATCAACAAGTAGGTTCAATTAGCCATTCCATATGAAGCCATTTGGGCCTACATCCTTTGAAAGTTTTCCATAAGCATTTCACAATAGAAATGCTTCTGAATTATCTTAGCAATTTGGCTCTTTCACAAATTACTATAACTTCAGTGGCAGATTTAGAGGCCCCTATTTTGTTTGCATAGCACTTTTTTAGCAGCACATGGACTTGGGTGAGTGCCAAAGTAATGTCACTTTTTTAAGAATTTTGCTCCTTAGATATTGACTATTGTATTCAAAAACGGCTTCAAAACCTGTGAATTGTGAGTAGAAATATCAAAGAGCCCCCTTCAGTCCCGTTATTTTACAATGTGGCACCTCACTTAAAATGGGCACAGCTAGAGGCAAATGGAATAAAAATATACATAAGATATGCTACAATGAGCAACATGTAAGAGCAGATAACTGCATCCTTTTGCTGCTGCGGGACACATATAGTTCAGTAACCAAAACATTTCCCTCAGGTGTTATCAATAAAATGTTCACAATTTTGTACTTCTTTCAGACCCAGGTTTGGTCAGAAAAAGAACAATAGGGTTATAGGAGCTCCTCCAGTGAAACGAACCCCACCACCTTCAACAGATTCTGCAGGAAAATCTACGCCATCTAAGGTGAGTTCAGATAGGACAGGCCTTGCATTTTAAGGCGTGTTAGTGCGATAGCAAACCATCACACACCTAAAATGATCTCGAGGAGGGCAATTTTCAGCACACCTAAATCTGGTAAAATTGTACACAATTAGTTACAAAATGCACATTTACAGAACACATGAATATCTTGAGAAGTGCTATTTGTAGCACACCAGATATTTTCAAAATACAAGACCTGGATAGGATTTGGTTTCTTCACAGAAGCACTATAGATTCTACACATATGTCTTCAGCTGTTACACTCAACGCAAACGCAAACAGACCAGCATGTGTAGATGGGGGTTTTGAGCAGTGCCAATAGATCTATATCAAAACTTAACACTACACCACTGTTTCATTGCGGTGCTGTTTTGCGGTCAAAATTATCAGAATTGCTTTTGTGTTGCGTTCGAGTATGAATTCAGGTTAACTCTTCTTGATATTTATTATTACCCAGGCTTTGTTCATTGTGCGAGCCTTATTGAACATGCAAATTATCTGAAACATGGTTGAAACAGTCGGGAATAGAATATCCTACTCTTTACAAAATTGTCTGTGTTTATATGCAAAAGACTATCAGCTTAATGCTGCTTTCATACTTATTGTCGCTTTGTAGCTTTGCAGCTCTGTCGCTTCCTATGTTTCACACTTATGTAGCTTTGCCGCTTCATGTCGCTTCGAAAGTTGAATTCATTTCAACTTGAAAAATCTTGTCATGCGACAAATTTTGCCGAAATCGTTTAACTCAGCGACATGTAGCTTTGCCGCTGCGACAACCGGAAGCGGCAAGTTTTTGCAAAAAATATATGTCGCTCAGCGACAAAGCTGCAAAACTACACGAGTATGAAAGCAGCATTGGGCACCCTTAAATTACATTTGAACTCTCCAGACCTGTGACACCGTATATTTTACTTGTTCATCAGACCCCCATTTTCAGTATGATTCAGTTCTTTAGACCCCCATTTTGAATATAAATACAACATTTTAGCTCCAACTATAGAAATTGTTCAACAATTTTGAAATTTTGGGATTAGATGGCTATTTTTGGCATTTTTTTCAGTTCAATAGAACCCAAAAAATCAGTTTTAAAGAGCCGTTTTTTGGCTCAAAATCAGTTCAGTTGACCCCAAAGTTCAATGCGAAGCACCGAACATATTTTTTATTCTCAAATATGAGTGACCCCCGGGGGTATAATAAAATATTGATGTGCCCAAAGTTGTTACAAAATTATATAACGATTATGTTTCATTGGATTTCTTATCTGCAGTCTCGATTTGGAGGGGCAAAGAAGAAGCATTTCCAAGGCGACGCAGAAGAATCACTCGCCAAATCAAGTACCTCATCACCAGCATTGCCCGACTCAACCGATCTGCTCGCTAAGATGAGAGCACGCAACCACATTTCTCTGGGCAACGATGACGAAGATGATGACGACAATCCTAACGCCGTCCCCACTGGTAGCATCGAAGGCGATGGATTACTGAGAGACATCCATCAGTTTGTGTCTTTCCAAGCTGAGGAAGACGGGCAAGCTGGTACGGCGGAATTGCTGGCGGAATTTAGGAACAGGTTGCCTAAGAACAGCAATGCGGTATTCAAAGCGATGTTGAATAAGATATGTGACTTTCATAGAAATTCATCAGGGAAAGGAGTATGGAAGCTTAAACCTGATTTCAGATAATGTGCTGCATTTTTGGACAAATATATTTTTCTTCAGACAAAATTTGTAATCATGAATAAGACTTTACTAGAGTTGGAATATTAGGCCTCAAATTCAGTGTGATTTAAGTCAAGATTGGAAAATTTTGTGAATTCAGGAGCAGGATTGATTTCAGGATCATAATTTGGTCAGGATGTACTCCCGGGGGGGGGGGTACTCCACTTTGGTCTGAACGGGGTGTGCGGCTCAGACCGTGGAACCCTAACCCATCTTTAAGGGTAATTTTTGAGAAAAAGTGCACCCATGTTAAGGGATTTTTGCTCCAAAAATAGGCTGATTTTTCAACATTCGCGAGCCCAGAAAATTTTCATTTTTTGGGGCCATTTTAGCAGTTTTCCACGAAAATGTGACCCATGTTTAGGGATTTTGATGCTAAAAATGGGACCCATGTTTAGGGATTTATTGTGAAAAACTAACCCATTCCAGCGGCACATCCCTGTATACCTTATATATGTGAGTACCCCCCCACAGGTATGTACTGTTAGTGTGCATTGATATACAAAATAGTTGTACCAGGTGTGTTTGGTTTAAAAAAAATGTTCAAAATAATAGGCCAAACAAAAATTTATTGGCTAGAGTAAACTAAAATTCAGATTGCAGGGCCCAGTTGTTTGTTAGTGCAACCTGCACCATGCATTTTTGTTTACATTGTCCAAATAATTTTTGTTTGGTTAATAAGCTTATAATGCCATGATAGCACCTATAATAGTCCATCGACTTAAATAGTACAAACCATACTACACAGTTTGTTGTAAAGCTGGTTTCAGAGTTGCCTGTCGTGTGGTTGTACGACCAGCGTGACATCAACAATTTAAAGTGCGCAAACTCTACCTTGTCGCATCTCAAAAATTTTGCTTGCCATACAATAAGCCCTTTAACAATTACCCTGTCGTGATGGTCGCAACAACACAATATTTTCAGTTGGAATAAATTCAAATTTTTTTGCGACAGACCATTGCGGCAATATGCAAAAAACTTAAAATTGCAAATGTTTGGTCGTCTGCCGCAACGTTGTGTGCCGCGGCGCAACGACAGCTACTCTGAAACCAAGTAACAGAATGAACATCGCGTATACACTGTCAATGCGTTTATCATTGTGCCGAAATGAGCAGCAATGATTTATGCACAACTGAAAATGTCCGGTAACAGCAATTTTGGTTTGTACTTCCGGTCCCAAGGTTTGTGGTATAGTTTGTTTGGGTTTATCCAAGACATTATTTGTATTTAGAGCAAAGGATTGTATAATTTCTTTCAGAATGAAAGCTCAAGGCTCTATTGTTTTTCAAAATACAAGGGCATGCAACTCGGTCTGATTTCTTTGATAGAGTTCTGCAATCCTTATTCTCTCTCATCTCAGGTGCCTAAATTTTTGTCTATTATGGACCATTGCTGATAGAAAATAGCTCCTATACATTTTTCATTGACCAAAACTTGCTCATGGAATCTATAATCCTTATTACCCTGGTTTATTTTGTAAAAGATATTCAATTCATGCTATAATACAAAATGTAACATACCTTGAATTGTCAGTTTGTCATGTGAGTGCAAGAAAGTCGTATCTGCAATAGCTGCCATTTGTCGTTAATTTGCATTGCACATTGTGTAATCCCCAGTCTTGGGTCAGTGGCTCTTAAAATGGTTCTTCAGGTGACATTTCAAGAGCCACTGACATATGGCAGGGACATTTTTGAGCAATTTTTCACAATCTATTAATAAGATGTTAAATAAATATTACATAAGGCAGCCATTGCAGATACAACTTTCTAGCACTCACATGACGAGTTGTTCCTTCACCTTTTGTCATATAGACTGGTGGGTTACAAGATTGGAGGTCAGTGACCTTTTGAACCTGATTTTAAGACTTATTGTAAGGCCTCCATTTTTCTGTGATATGGAAAAGGGACAAAACTGCAGAAGTTACAAGTGTAATGCGGAAAATTGGAAAATCATGTAATTCTGAGGAAAAAACCCTTAAAAACGGTAGTAATTTAGAAAATAAGCAAGTATCTTTGTCTAAAATCCTTATTTTATTTCATGCCATTATCAAGCATGAAAGCAACAGTTTATCACCCTAGCCAACCACTCTCCATCTTGTTGTCTTTCTCACTACCATTTTGACCATGGCTGCGCCATTTTACCAAGGACAACCTGGCTGTAAGGAATAAAATATTAGGTAATATATGGTGTTTATATGCCTGATTCTGTGTTACACGGAAAGTAGCGGAAACTAGAATTTTTGAAAAACTGAATTTTCAGTTTGTTAAATGGAAAAATGGAAGCCCTAGCTTGTGTTCAAAAGATCACTGACCTGTTAAGCTAAGTCGTCAGTCTTTTAAGACTAAGATTGAATCATCAACGTGAAATTCCAGTTATTGAGATAACAAATTTGTCTTCAAATTGCAATATTTTTTGTAAATTTTCGGGGAATCATTTATAGATATCTATTCAATTGACATGAGTGTTTTACAAGCAATATATCTTTTCAACTTTGATAAATCATGGAATTGTTAACTTTTGACCACTTCTCATATTTGAATATGAGCAATTTTTTCTGCAAATGCAAGTTTGTTCACTAGGATAGACTGTTGAGGTAATTCTTTCTATATATTGTGAAAATGTTACTTTGTAGAAGTACATTAGTATTGTAGAAGAATGGATATATAGGCCTATGTGACCGTTCATCTTGAACAAGCCATAAATGCGGCCTCTTTTCATTAAAGTTATACAAACATTTGCAAAGACCATGCCAAGGATTAAAATGAAACCTTATTAAACTTCAACCACCATTTGAAAGTCCATTTATGGTCTGAAAAAGCTTTTTTGTCATGGAATAAAATGTGAAACTGAGATAAACTTATTCAAAGATCAGCAAGGCCTATATTTTTATTGATGTCCGTACCCAATCAAAATCCTTAGTACCCCTCTCCTTTGTGCGGGTAATTTAAATATAGCCAGAGCAGTAGTAACATCAGATGAAATACTCAAATTACTTCACTAACATAAGAAACGCAGGGACCAGTATAATAGTAGATATATTTAATATAGATGATTGAACTTATGTATTCGTTGCATCTCATATCATGTTTTGTTACCAATTGAAACTTGTTTGAAATAAAATAAAAACAGTGATCATATGGTTTGATTTGAATCTGTATCAAGTTTTTGTTTGATGATGGTAATAACTTAGGACTCTACTCTATAAACCTTGAAGTACGTATGCAAAGCAATCAGACTCTGTTACAATAAGCATAGCATATCCCTTGTATTCTACAACATTATGAAATGGTTGTTTTGTGTTGTGTAAGAAACTGACAATGATTGATTAAGACCAAATCACTGTGTATTAATATTTTTGTACATGATTTTGGTATTATTTTTGGCTAAATTTGTTGCTAACACATGGACAAACCTTGAATATAAGTTTATTTGAACATTCAGCATGATTGAGTATGTCGTTTTGATTCGGATAATACGGACTAATTTATTTTCTCGTTCGGTTATATTGGATTTTGTGCGTGAATCGGCTGCTTGTTGCATACTTCAAGATTGATAGAGCATAGGTATTCCATAATCATTAGACAAGATAATAAAATAAACACATGAGAAAAATGAATTTGAATTGTGTGGACTGGTTAGCTCCAGCTTTGTCCATTCTTCTCCTCAAAAATGCAGCTAAATTGTGAATATGAGAAAGGCTGTCCACAGGCACATCAGGAAATTTTGTCCTGTATTAAAGAAGAATAGGAATTCTTTTTCAGTAAATTAAAGTAAATTGTTGACCCCAGTGACTTATATCCCTGCAGATTTCCAAGCATATGTGCCGGTGGCAATTTTTTTTTTTCGTACATGACTTCCGGGGGGGGGGGGGGGGGGTACTTAGTACAATAGTGATTACGGGATGTGCCGCAAACTTGGGTAGCAAATTCAGGCTCTCTGGTATGCGAATGGGCAATGTGTCCTTTTTCTTTGCAAAATGTAGTATTTTGATGGGGCGCAAATTTTTGATTTTTTTCTAAATTTCAAACAAAAATCAGGAAATTCCCGCCAAATTAGCGTAAAAGTCGAATCAATATTTTAGGAATTTGGTATATGGGTCCCTTTATCTTAAAAATTGATACATGGGTGGTACGGTACTTCAAATTTCCCAGCGGCACAACCCTAGCAAAACCAAGCTTGAGTACCCCCCCCCCCCGGGCATTTTCAAAAAATTTATATTTTGGGTTAAAACACAGAAAAAAGTGAATTCCACTCGATTTAAACAAATTTTGAAATTTAAACTGAAATTTGCGTTATCATTACCGAAGTCATGTACGAACCAGTGCCTGGTATGAACAAAAATATTGCCGGGCAGGGCGGACCATGCCATGTCACCTGTGGGCAAAAAACTTTCCTGAATTCCTCCGTGGTTCGGAAATCACGTCAAGCCGTTGGTCCTCTGTGCGAATGCTTCTTGGTGCGCTGCATACATCTACATCTACGTTCATAATCGGTAGAATCCAAAAGTTTAATTTGGATGTAACGCCAATGCGATGTAATACCTGGTGATACGATTACTTTGACTTTGAAGAATACTCCGCAACGCTTCATAAATTGAAGCAAAACGCGAAGGGATTGTGAGTGCGCTTGATGTTAATTAGATGCGAGGTTGAGATGTTCTGTAGTGGTTAAAACATTCTCCTTAAATAGTTCTTGCGTTGGTAGGTAAACAAATGGCTCTGGGAGTGAATTCCACTCGTTGATGGTATTAGGAAAAAATGAGTTCTTGTAGCTGTCCTTATTTGCTCTTGGTCTGATAAAAGCTTTACTGTTATTAATCCGCTATTTTTGGCAAATCTTCCTACCAGTCAACATACCCCAGTTTACCCTATTAAAAAGACCAGCGAATGTGAAACTATTTTGCTCCCAATTTTCCGCCCAAATTTACCTAATCAATTATCGAAAGTGTGTTTTGATTACGATCACGATCGGCGTTTGCTTGTTGGGAGAACGGAGCTGAGGCAGATTCAGTGACGAAGTCGTTGTAAAACACCTGTAAAATCACCAAAATGAGCCTGATTTATATACGGACCGTCTTAATTTCGTGACAAAATGACTGAAGCTACTACTGAAAGCGACAAAATGGATCAGACAGGTTTTAATCCGAACTCATTCATCTTCAAATATTTCCTCTCTGCGTGTGCTGCTACCGTTGCAGAAACAGGTAAGCTTAACATTTTACTTTATATCGCCACACACAGGCCTTCAATTGCTCGAGAAACACAAGCCAAAAAACTTAGTTTTTGGCTTGAGGCATGAGGCAAGTTGTATATTACAGCCTATCACATAATGGCAATTTGTGTCTAAAAACCAGAGGAGGGTGGCTGCGTAATAAATTGATAATTGCCTGTTTACCCAGACTTGATTCGTATTCATCCGTGGTATCGCCCGTATATTTCAATGCGTAAATAACAAGAGAAGTAGTTCTTCAAAACATTCAGAATATCTTTTTAGTTTTCTGGGGTTGAAGTTCCAACCCCAACGGTTTTGGAATCTGCATATGTTAATACACT
>JXSR01S009213.1:30792-48818 GCA_000969725.1 Ophiothrix spiculata
TATATATCGAAGTACTCTTAAAGACGGAATTTCTAACCTATAAGTCAACAATTGAACGGAAGTTTGTAATATTTGGGCTTCTGTTTCTCACCTGTTTTAACTTTTTAGATTGTCGTAACTATTATTGCAATATGATATTTTAGTAATGGTGAGGATTAAACCCGTTATGCATCACATAGATAAATCCTCTTACTATCACTGGTTGGGTTTGTTTTTAAAACATTCAAATGAGAACTAGCAATGAAGAATCAGTGATATACAAGTTTTTATAAGATTCTTAACTATCCTAGAATCGATTTTTTTTCGCATAGTCACGTCAGATTTGCAATCAACTTATGTCCGGATTTTCAACACTTATACATTTCTCTGCATATTTCAATTAATCTCTCCATCTTAAATAATTATTTCATACTTGAAAAAAATCTCACCTGGTAGTCAATCAAATGACCTCTTATAAACACTTTCTACTCGTTTTTTTATGAACTTTCCAGTAATTTTTTGGATATTTAATCCGTTAGCAATTTGACACTGGCTCTTCCACCACAGAAGTTAAGACTTTGCTATATCGCATGTGTGAATAGTGAACGTTGTCGTAAACAAAAGGTGTTAAATAAATCAGGGCGCTTAACCTACATTGAGTAATTACACTTCTGGCGACTTGTTGGAACAGGTCTCTAGTAATCCATGTCGTACTAACAAGTAAGTTGAGTTGAATTACAAATAGGATGACCGGCGGGGATTTGTTAATTATATATATTCGATTTTAATTAAATTTGTTACAACAAAAGTACAATGTTTCTGAAAATTTATATGGCAATTTGTATTAACTAATAAATAACTAATCACGAATGGGACTTTCAGATTCGTTTCAAATGTTTAGCTTCTAGCAATGAAAACAAATCTAAAATTGTAGCAGATTTTTTCGTTTCGTTTTGGATATCATACCTAATACTCCGTAAATGAAATTCGATATCATCTGCTAATATCAAATGTTTCACCGTATAAGCAAGTTCAAGTCTCACCTTTCTTGCGGGAATGGTCTATACTTTCTTAAACTTTCCTTGAAAAGGAAATAAAAGTATTTTCTTCATGTTCGCTTTATATAAGAATAATGAAGTCTCAATGGTTTTAACAAATCAGATGTTAAGGTACAATTCTCGAACGAAATGTTTTTTTATAGAAATTTGACCGACGAGTTGAAAAAAAAAAAAAACCCTATGGTGAAAAACAACAATAGTTGACATTTATTTATCTTTCTATAAGTATTAAACTCAAGTTTGGATATTTTTTCTCGTCACGAAAATTGCTACCGATGGTCAAACAACTCACAATTAGGATACCAATGGCATCCATATTTTTAACATAATGATGCAAGCAATTAAAGAGCGTTCTGTTACATTGCGGTATACACACTTATTAGAGCATTGTTTGTGCACGTTTTTAAGATGAATACAACACTATACATATTTGTTTTGCTATGTGTGCTTTAACACGACAACCTTAACGCTACGCCTTAGACACTAGAAAATCCATGACGCAGTATTTAGTATTGACAAGAAGCAAAACTACTTGTTAAGCATAGGCATTTGTTAATGAAATGTTTTCGTAAGCACGGTAAGTGATTGAATTCAATCTATTTGCTTATACGATGGCTTTTTTTAACGACAGTTTTAATTTTCTTTTTCTGTTTAACGTGGTCATATCATACCTTTTGTTAAATATTAATGTTACGATAAATATCTAATACACGTCATACATATACGTTTTAAGCAATCCATAACCTCCAAGCAAATTTAAAGAAGGAAAGAGAGTTTGGAAACAAGAAACTCAAATATTCCCCAAAGTAAAATTTAATATTACATGCAATGTAACATGTTTCACATTGTCATCAGGTTCCAAGCACCTAGATCCTATCAATAAAATGCCTTAGAATATTCTTCGCACCTTTACTTCAAAACAAGGTGCTCATTTATTTTTTATCTTTAATAACTTATGATATGAGTAGTGTCCAACAAGAGTATTCATTTTCATTGGAAAATGCATACACAGTAGCCCAGGCAATGGACACCATTTTCTGATGTGCTTTAACACCCGGAAAGAAGACTACTTAGAATGGCAGCTCTCAATCCAATTTCACGCGATTTAAATTAGATCTATTTTTTTTATGAAAAGAAGACTTGAAACTCATTTTAATTATAGAAATTGTATTGATATACACATGTCCTGTCAAATGTGCACAATAAAGGTGACACCAGAAGATATACAACTGGGGTATTATAGTTTGTATATTATATTCATCCACAGAAACGTGTATGACACTCAAACAGTATTTAAAAACATCTCGTCGCTGATTTAGCATACTATCGTATCTGCAAAAATTGCGTTCTGAGAATTTTGAAATTGAAGTTTTGGTAAACTGTAAAAAATATATTGACATGGGAATACTCTCTTTCTTGTTCGTCACAATTACTTATATCGTTGATATCTTTAAAATATTTTTGCTCGGATACAAAAATAAAATTGTGCACAAATAATTATAATCAAACTATTAAAACACCCCTATTGATACGTTAGCTTACCAAACAATTTTATGCCATATCATGATTCGACATACTAACGTATGAGCTATCGTATCACATAACATGTAAATTATAGTCGTATATGATAAGATATAATTTGACATACTATCGTATGATTCAGGATAATTTGACATACTAACGTATCTACCCAACAGTTTATTATCTCGAACGTTATGTTTGTAGGATTTAAATTTCACATACAGGATGTCCCAATAAAAACGCAACGAACTTTGAACTTTTATTTTGAGAGAACACAGAATTAAAAGTTATTGCACATTTTGTAAAGACCCGAAAAATCTTGATGGTCTGATTTGTTACTCTGTAAAGTTTCACTTCTGGTGACGTCATTGTGCACACATTGAATGGAAATTGCTAAAAACATCACATGATTAGGAGAACCATCCCTTGAACCCATTCCATGACATAAGGACTTAATTCAATACTGATCTGCTGATATTAAGCAGGTTGTGGCGTCTGGTTTAGTCAACCTGCTGCGTCCCCTTGACGGGCCAAATGAATCAAGAACTTAGTTGAGTTTTTAAACTCCTTTGTCTTCAGTTTTCTTCCGTGATTTCGGTTAAAGACTTATTATTGGTTGACAAATTTCATTAGAATCCTTGTTTTTCGACTCTTTTGGTAGAAATTGTATCGTAAACTACCCGATTGTCGCACCAGAAGTGAAAGATTCAAGGAATATGAGAGGATCAGGAAGATCCGTACTTTAATTTTAAAATTTTGACCTATTTAAGTTAAAAAAACACCCTTAAAATATCTATTAATGTTAGGTATGGGTCAGGAAAGATTGATTTGGATTGCTTGTGCTCCAGTTGCTTGCAAAATTCTCTTCATTTCAAGTTTCACATCAATTACAAAGTAAGAGATCCCTAATAAATCATGCAACTTAAGTTTTAAGAATGCTTTGTTGAAATTTTAAATGAAAATAAGAATTATGTTTTTGAGAAGATTACTGGTCACACACACACACTGATAAGTTTTTCCCGATATGTTAAGATAAGCACATTTTCAAATATTTAGCTTTAAGTAAGAACAATATTTTCTGCCAAACAAGGGTGAAACATATATATACATTGTAGACCTATACTGAAATCTGAAATTCATAAACCAGATAATAAAGCTCTTTCAATGTTATTGTGTTATTTGTTTTACAGGTTACCAAACAATTGAAATTATAGTTTGATTTACTTTATTGTTTGAGTATTAATTCGATTTAAATAATTTGATATAAATTAAAAAGCAAAAGTTATTTCAGATAGAACTCAACTTGTGAAAATGATGATACAGTGACTACGAAGAACATATATTCTGATCACAACTCCTCTAAGTTAATTTCAAAGTCACATTTTTTTCTCTTCCTAGTTTATACTCGAAAGAACCTTAAAATATTTGAAAAGATGTCAGAATATTTAAATTTTACATGCTCTCTTTAAACGTTTCAGTATAAAAAAATTCCGGAAGTTCGCTATGAATATTCATCCTTTAGCAAACAATCTAAGTTTTAGGAAATTCGATGAAAACGTTGACAAATTTCTTCAGATATTCAATGAAAAGAAAACAGCAAACCTGTAAAGATGCCAAGCCTCAATCCTTTTAAAAGATCGATGTATCAAGTTTACCTGACAAATAGATGTGTGTAGAATACAAATTATAGCGTTCACAGTGAGTAAATTAAAGCTGTGGTTACAATACTACAAACGACCAGCTACGAATATTTGAAGATTTTTTTGACCACATTGTATGAATTTTTCATGGTTGCCATTTTGTGACACCTTGTCTGTAGACCATTAGACTTTGTGTTCTTAAAAACCCCGTTAATATGCCATTGGCGAATTTGATTGCCGTAAAATATGCCGTTGTAAGGGATATTAGGATCATAGTTTTAAAATATGCGTATGAAATTTTGCTTGGATTTAAACCGGCTAGAAAGCGAAGGATTGTGGGTGTCAGGCCCAGTCACTGCACGTTACTTTGCAATTAATGCTATTACATTTGCGCTGATACCAGAACAAGAACAGATCAACTACGAATGCCATGATTAGTTTTAATAAGCAACTTTAAATGGTAGTACAGGCTTTCAATGTATGCATTGATACATCTATATAGACAGCATTCGACATGATTAAATTGAAATGCAACGCACTTTATAAAATGCCTGTATATTGTCTGTACTTGACGTACAGCTTTGATGGGTCCAATTATGCGACATACAAACCTAGAAGAGAAATTGATAGGTTACATTTACAGCGCTTTAGAGCTGTCCATTTTCATTTCAACACTTTGAATATTATTGTATCTCGACAATAGTACCACTTTCTTATTTCTTGTTGTTCACAAGTACTAATAAAGCCAAAGTTATTCTTTAAACTTAAATATACATTTTACACTGACATGTCATATCAAATTTCACCAAAAAATGAAATACAATTAGTAAGAAGATGGGTATTTAGTACAACTTTTCTTATTTCACAAGTACTAATAAAGCCAAAGTTACTCTTTAAACTTAAATATACATTTTACACTGACATGTCATATCAAATTTCACCAAAAAATGAAATACAATTAGTAAGAAGATGGGTATTTAGCTTAAGGATATGTAGATGGAGAATGACATACCTTTCAATTTAAATGAATTATGCTGGATAAATGTCAATGCATGATTGTTTTTAAATTCCCTAGTTCACGGTCGTTTTACTTGACAATAGAGCATTTTACCGAAGAAGAAGTTTTACCAACATTTAATTAAGAGTAATACAAGCTTTCTATATTAGCTGTAATTACCCAATTTCGCCCTAAGGATATTTAGTAATAATCATGTGACAACCGTGATGTTGAATTTACTTTATGCGACCATATCATTTGAAACCATTTTTTCATAGAGTTTTTGAAAGTGTTGGAATTCTTACTACAGGCCATGATCAACCTCGTAACCGGATAAAGGAAACAACATTAGTTGCAGATAAGTTTGATAAAATACGATATATAGATGTCATTGTTATTTTTAGCTACGATAGTATGCTGACTTTTGGAACTTCATTTCAAATTTGTTATAGAACAAGTCATATTTCATATTGTTTGTATCTTCCATTTTTTAATTCACACAACACTTTTTCGTCTCATTTCAGATATTCTAATTTCTAATAATTTGCTTCCCTCGTGATTGCGAATTCCATGTTGTACCAAGATTATATCTAATTTTTGTCTTTAAAGATATTTTGAAACCTATTGAAAGTGAAAATGAATTTTAGAAATTCTTTACCTTGATTTTTTTTTCAAAATTAGTGATATTCGCTGTTGATATTCATTTTGCCAAAAACTCTTCTATGACAACGATAAATTATCTTTAATAAAGGTAAATGCTGTGAAATGCCGATTAACTACAAAAAGTGTTTGTAGCACGATTTCAAATTACAAACTTGACACCTGTAGCGCAAAATAAAGTTTGCAGCATTTACGGCTCCTTCGGAATGGACACAACACAGGCATAACAGCAATTTGGTTAATCATTTGAGTTAATTACTTAGGCACGTGGTTTTAGAAATATCTTATGGCAAAAATACGGTTTGTAAGTTTCACAGCATTAGATTTGAAGCAATCAGTGAAGTAGATTTGTCAAAAACATATCTAATACCATCAGCCAATCTACTTTCATCTTTTAAAGAACCATGATAAAGAATTTTGTACAAAACTTTAAAAAGTTACAAAATCTCGTCTATGAAAATAATTTGTCCAGAATACGAATAAATAAGAAACGACTTTTGAAAAACAACTTTTTAAAGATAAAAACAGCATAACATCATAGCTATAAATGAAGTGACATCTGTATATTGTAACAAATCTAACTCATTTACAGCTTATTTTGTGTCCTGTATCTAGTAATGATGTTTATCAATGCCTGCAGTAATAATTCCAATCAATACTTTCAAAATCCATCGAATATACGGTGATAAGATTGAGTTTCAAATAAAACTGTCATAAAATACCGTATGTAGAACTTATAACGGTTGTTACTAAAATTTACAAATGTGAAACTAATTCATAAATAGTCGTGTATGTTTGGCGGTTATATAAATATCACAATACAAATCAAATTTTGTAAAACGCTTTTATATTTGATGATATATATATATATATTGAGTTGAACGTTTTCAAGCAAAAGTGTTATTGTCAAGTACACGACCCCTCCTTGTGGATTTTAAGATAATATGTTTCAATATTTCTCCAAGGTGAATTCGTTTAGATTGAATACTTTTCTATGCTCCATATCCAAGTCCGGAAGCAAATGGGCTGTTCAATGTAAAATATACTCTAAGTGTTTTCGTAAAACCTGATATAATATGCCCACGTAAAATATATATTGAAAAATGACACAATACTTTTCATTGCTAATTATTGAAGAACGAAAAGAAAATAATAGTGGCACTTTTCAGAATGTATATTAAAGCTAAACATTCAAGAAAAATATGTCATCATCAGGTTCAGATCAAAGATATAAGATAATTTAAGATAATGGGTTTCGATATAGCGCACTTTCCGCAGATCAAGGCGCTTCACATTTATCTTGTCACCACCAAAATACAGTTACTCAATGGAATACCGAGTAACTACTCGCATAACAAAAGGGTTGACAATTCAATTGAGATATAAATGGTTCCATAAGTATCTCGTTTGCCTTTGCAGTACTCGAACTCGCGACTGATTCTTGGTCTACTTCACAAGGCCACACAAGCCCTCACAAGTTCAGAAACAAAACACAATGTTTATGCAAACTACATTATACCTATGCTATTTTTATGAAACTTGATATGTCATCGTAAAATGTATATTGAAAAAGATTGATCTAAAATTTTAATGCCATTTATTATAGAACGAGTTGAAGATAAAAAAAAAAGTACTAGACAATATTATTCAATGAATTCAAATGAAAATGGACAGCTCTAAAGTGCTGTAAATGTTACCTATCAATACCTCTTCTAGTTTTGTATGTCGCGGAATTTGACACATCAATTCTGTACGTCAAGTACAGGCAATGGAAGCTAGCATTTTGTAAAGTGTGTTGCATTTCAATTAAGCATGTCATTTGATATATTCATACAGACGGTTAAAGAAGTACTGCCATTTCATTGCCAGTTCATTGGAAAAAAATATGAATATATTCGTAGCCTTATGGACATTACAGTTTTATAAATGATAAAAGTGGCGTTTCTTTACCTAAGAGACTAACTCAGGGAGTAATGGCGAATAATTCACAATATCATATTGATTTGAGAGACATTTTTTTGTCAGAAACTACTAAATCCTATTCTTAAAACTGTTTGACTTTGAATTTTGTGTTCTTGAATTGGCAAGAATCAGTTCTTGTAAATTTAGGGATTGAAACATGTTACATAGAAATCTTTCTTCATAATTACTTACTAAAATTTAAAGCTTAACGGTAGTTGTTGACGATTTTTTTCTGTGTAATTTGCAACTGATGTTCTAGTACGTAATCAAGCTCATGACATTCACAAAATAGCAAGACGAAGTTAGCAACTAGCTAGACGATAAAAAAATAAATAGTTTTACTTTCAAACGTTTGTTAGTTACAATATGGGCAATTCAAGACAATTTCCAAAACTTTCTTTCGCTTGAAGCAAAGCATTACATTGTACTAATGCACACTTTGAAACTAAGTAGAAGGAACGAAATGGTATAGAAAATCCCCTAGGCTAATATTGTAGCAAACATGCAACCTTTATAAATGCTTTTATTATAAATTGAGATGTTGTGTTTCACTTTCTGAAATTGACAAACAAACAAATAAATCTGTTTTCTTCTTACAAGTATTGTTATTAGAGTAAAAAACTGTCAATTAATTTTATTAAAAATTAAGGATACTTTCAATCCAATATTGGTAATAATTGAATGCACCATAGAGCCGTATGTATGCTGAAATCTTTCAAAATAAACTACATCGTTTTACAGATTTATATGAAAATATACATCCACTTACCAGTTATATCAAGTGTCCTAAAAATTGTTACATGTAGAAAAATAATCGTTTGCAAAAAACTACAACAGTTGGAGAATCCAATCTTTGGAACACTTTAATACATACCTAACCCTTTTTTTTGCAAAATTTTAACGTCACCGTACGATAATTTTTTGAGTAATCAACAAAGATAGATACCTATGTCAGACTCGTTTTTTTTCCCCAAAATTCAAAATTAAAATTTCAAAATTACACAATGAAATCAGACAACTCCTGATGAAAAGATGTATTTGCAAGATGGCGCTTGACATTTTGCTTAAAAGCATTCTTATTGGGTAATCCCTTGATGTTAGATGGGAGAGCATTCCAATCTAAGATGGCATTGTAGTAGAATTTGGTGGAAGCGATTCCTTTTACCCTTGGCACAATAAAACTGTTAATACTTGATCTAGTTCTATGAGAATGTATTGTATGTGCCCAGCTGAAGTTTTGATGAAAGTAAGGTAGACCTTGAAGGTTAAAAATATTGAAAGCATTATTTAGCCTCAGTTGTTTGACTCTGTCATTAAATTTCAGAATGTTCAGCTGGTCAAGATCAAGTTGACCAATATGATCTCTTTGAGAAAGATTTAAGACAAAACGAGCAATTTTGTTTTGAGTAATTTGCAATTTATTTTTGTGCTGCTGTGTTAAGTTACTGTACCAAGATGTGCAGCAATAATCCATGTGACATTGATTTAAGTCTGAGCTAAGATTTTTGAGCAATTTTTGGTTGAGGATGTGAGCATGCCTGTAAAGAAATTTAGGCCGACTGGAATTTTTTTTTAATGACAGAGTTAAACATGGTTTCTTCAGAAAGTGTGTTATCCATTGAGACACTAGGATTATTGATGTTATTTTGGGCTTCAATGTTATGACCATCATAGGCAACAGCAAAATTCGGAGTTTGCCTTAGTTTAGTTTTAGTGCCAAATAAGATACACTCTGTTTTGTTATACTATTAGGAGTAATAAAATGTATGGATATGTTTGAATAGTATTTACAAATGGAGGAAACGAATTTGCAATAATAACGAAAGTATATGCATGATATTAAATCTAAGGATCCGTACATTTTTATTATATCTTTTGTGAAACTATTTGAATGTTTAATACTAAATACATGCCAATATAACATATCACATAATTTTGTTTTCAAAAAAACAACAACTTGCTGTAATGGTATATCATCGATAACATGTTATAGGTAATGATAAATTGT
This sequence comes from Ophiothrix spiculata, assembly GCA_000969725.1. NCBI lineage: Eukaryota > Metazoa > Echinodermata > Ophiuroidea > Amphilepidida > Ophiotrichidae > Ophiothrix > Ophiothrix spiculata. Next base: position 40,618 of record JXSR01S009213.1, read on the forward strand.
ATGTTTTTTTAGCTTACGTAAACAGTAATGGTTTAGAGAATAATCTTTTATTCTGCTATTTTGTATGTCTTATAAAATGCATTGTAGATTTGTGTTATTATAACTACCGTATTAAATAACACTGGTATTTACTTAACAAGCATTGCTATACTCTGTAAATTGAATAACCAACAAACAAACAAATCATGACACATCAATTGGGAAACGAAGAAAAATATTAATTGAAAAATTTAAATAGGTTAAAAAGGACTGACTTGTCTAATGCTTGATAAAATCAGGTAGACATCTATATTCTATTTTCAATTACCTTCGCTGAACATGGAATGAACTTTCAATCTATCTATTTTATTATCCACAGGGCTTTCTTCCTGTTTTTATATCTATTCCGTATCCATATAATTCCTTCATCAATTTTACATTATACCTTCCTGTGTATCATTTCATGTTTCACTTACCGATCATTTTATCCTTACAATTCATTTAAAATTAAAGGCTATTTTCGTATTCATTAACGACCATCTTTGCAATGCTACTTCAGATATCATATATCGAATTATATACTCTTAAAGACGGACTTTCTAACCTATTATGTATTCACAATAGAACGAAAGTTTGTAATATTTAGGCTTCTGTATCTCACCTGTTTTAACTTTTAAGATTGTCTTTTAATTATTACTGCAATATGCTATATATTTTAGTAATGGTGAGGTTTAAACCCGTTATGCATCACATTGATAAACCATCTTACTATCACTGGCTGGGTTGATTTTAGAACATTCAAAGGAGAACTATCAATAAAGAATCAGTGATATACAAGTTTTTATAAGCTCTTTTACTATCCTAGAATCGATTTTTTTCTCATAGCCACGTCAGATTTGCAATAAATTTATGTCCACATTTTCATTTATGCATTATACTTATACATTCAATAACTCTCTCTATCTTAAATAACCATTTCATACTTTCAAAAAAAATTATCGCCTGGTAGTCAATCAAATGACCTCTTATAAACATTTTCTACTAGTTTTTTTATAAAACTTTCCAGTAATTTTTGGATTGTTAGCCCTTTAGCAATTTGTAAACTCGACACTGGCTCTTCCGCCACATTTGTTATATTGCATGTGTGAATAGTGAACGTTGTCGTAAACAGAAGGTGTAAATAAATCAGGGAGTTTTAACCTGCATTGAGTAATTATTACACTTCTAGTGACTTGTTGGAACAGGTCTCTAGTAATCCATATCACACCAACAAGCGAGTTGAGTTGAATTAGAACTAGGATGACCGGTGGGCATATGTTAATTTATATTTTCGATGTAGATTAAATTTGTTTGACTATACAACAAAACAACAATGTTTCTGAAAATTCATAGGAATTTGTATTAACTAATAGATACTAGTAACTAATCACGAATGGGACTTTCAGTTTCTTTTTAAATGTTTAGCTTCTAGCAATGAGAAGCAAATCTAAAATGGTAGCAGATACTCCGTGAATGAAATGAAATTCGATATCATCTGCTATATCACATGTTTAAAGTTTAAATCTCACCTTTCTTGTTGGATTAGCCTGTACTTTCTCTAACTTTGTTTGAAAAGGAAATAAAAGTATTCTTTTCATGTTCGCTTTATTTAAGAATAAACATTAAAAAAAAACCACTATAGTGAAAAACAATACTTGACATTTATTCATCTTTCTATAAATATTAAGCTCAAGTTTGGATATTTTTTTTTCTTTCCATGACAAATGCTACCGATGGTCAAACAACTCACAATTTGGATATAAATGGCATCCATATTTTAAACATAATGATGCAAGCAATTAAAGACCGTTCTGTTACATTGCGGTAAACTCACTTGTTAGAGCATTTTTTGTTATGTTCAAATTATATACAGGGTGTCCCAATAAAAACGCAACGAACTTTTAACTTTTTATTTTGACAGAACAGATCACGATGATAAGCAAACGTTACAATAATATTATAGAGTAGACCATTGGCTACAGGATTTTTATATTGTTTAATTTGGATCTCTGAATCAAAAGTTATTGCACATTTTGTAAAGACCCGAAAATCTTGATGGTCTGATTTGTTAATCAGTATAGATTCACCTCTGGTGACGTCATTGGGCACACGTTGAATGGAAATTGCTAAAAACATCACATGATTAGGAGAAGCATCCCTTGAACCCATTTCATGATATAAGGACTCAGTTTAATGATGATCTGCTGATATTTAGCAGGTTGTTGCGTCTGGTTTAGTCAACCTGTTGCATCCCCATGAATCATTAACTTACTGGAGTTCTTAAACTCCTTTGTCTTCTGTTTTCTTCCGTGGTTTCGGTTACAGGCTTATTATTGGTTGATATCTTTCATTAGAATCCCTTTTTTCGACTTTTTTGGTAGAAATTGTATCCTAAACTACCCGATTGTCGCACCAGAAGTAACAGATTCAAGGAATATGAGAGTATCAGAAAGATCCGTACTTTAATTGCAAATTTTGACCTATTTAAGTTAAAAATGAACTTAAAATATCACTTAATGTTAGGTACAGGGCAGATAAGATTGGTTTTGATTGATTTTGCTCTAATTGTTTGCAGAATTCTCTTCATTTCAAGTTTGCATTTCTTTAGCTGGAAGTCTAAACTTACAAATCGGACCAAAGTAGATTTAAAGGGCTTTCGTAAATTCTTCATATCTTTGGACTGGAGTGGTCAAAAGAAACGGGACAAAACGCATGTTGTAGAGTAATTACCCCACTTTTGAAAGACATATATTACTATGATTTAATCTTTTGGCAACTATTTTTAAATATTTTTTTATTTGCTCGTTGCATTAATATTGGGACAGGCTGTATATTTGTTGTGCTATTTGTGGTTTAACTTGACATACTTGACGCTACACCTTAGACACTAGGAAACTGAATAAATATTGCAAAGATGTTGGGTGCATGGCGTCAAAGCAAAAGATGTTTTGAAAATAATTTACCGTGTCTGAACCAGCATTGAGCAATTATACTTTGTTCTATTAGAATTAACAGGTCTTTATCCATGACACAGTATTTAGTATTGAGTTGCATGCATGTAGCAAGACCAGTTGTTGAGCATAAGTATTTGTTAACGAAAGGCGTTCGTAAGTGATTGAATTTAATCTATTTGCTTATATGGTGGTTTTTAAACAAAAGTTTATTCCATTTTCTGTTTAACATGGAAATATCATTCCTTTTGATGAATATTATTGTTACGAAAAATATCTAACACATGTCATACATAAATTTATATGTTTAACGCTATCCATACCTCCAAGCAAATTTAAAGAAAAAAAACGAAGAGAGTTTTGAAACCAAACACTCAAATATTCCCCAACTGGAATTTAATATTACATGCAATGTATCATGTTCAACCTTGTCAACAGGTTACTAGCATCTAGATCTTCTCAATATAATGCCTTAGAGTATTCTTCTCACCTTAACTTCAAAGCAAGATGTTTCTTTATTTTTCTCTTTAATAACTATTGTATTATAGCATAGTAATCAGGTAATGCAAACCATTTTTTGATGTAAGCAAACTATTTTGAACAAAGTATAAAGAGTCCATATCCCAAATGCAAGGATGGTAGCTCTTAATCCAATTTCACGCCATTTAGATTAGATCTATTCTATATATTTCGATTTGATCAAAAGCAGACTTGGAACTCATTTTAATAAAATAAACTTATAGAGATGATAATTGATATAAACATGTACTGTAAAATCAGATGCCTTTTCTGTGCACAATAAGGGTAACACCCAGAAGACATGCAGTTTGAGTACAGTTTTGTAGTGTTTATATGTTATATTCATCTGTGAAAATGTGTATGACAACTCAACCCAGAATGTTAACCTTCATTTTTACAGTATCGTGTTTTTGCATTTTAGAACTTAAATTGAATTCAAAAGAACCGTTTACTCCATTGATATTCAGAAATTATATATTCATATTGAAATCTATGATATGCTAGAAATGGAATATGTTCTAATAAAAATGGGAATTTATTTAATGATCAGTGGCGTAACCAGGGGGGGGGGGGCAGAGCCCCCCTGACGAAACCCTCGCCCCTCTCTTGCCCCCCCCAAATGAAATTTGACTTTGTACACGGGTCTATAGAGAACACCTAATTTTGCTTTGTTCTCACCCCCTTGAAAACATGTCTGCCCCTTCTCGCCCCCTCATTTCAAAAAGTCTAGTTACGACACTGCACTGTTAATGATTGGATTTTACTAACACCACTATGGTCAAAAGACATACAATTTTTAGGTTCTGTATTTTAGTTTTATACTTCACATTGAACTTGTTAGTAAAGTTTACTTAAAGTATGTAGAGACTAAAGTAAGCCGAAATATGTTTGGAAGTTATACTTGAATTGACACAAGTGTATCTAATTGTGATACAATGTAGGATATATTTTCGTGTTTTCTAAATGTAAATGTAGCCCTTCAATTATCTATGCGCTGCCATAACTAAAATCGCATTATAAGTCTCTCACTTTCCATTAATTTTTATCAACCGGCTCCAAATATCTGTTCCTGGTACATTAATGGTTATAATACCTTTAACATCGGAAAGAATGTCAGTATATTTGATTTATGCCTGCTCACTCTAAACGTATATCACTATATAAATTTTAAAGCTAGTAATGAATATTCATTCTATAACCTAATAAATATTTCAATTCGAGAACGTTGACAACTTTCTTGTGAGATTCATCGCAAAAATAACAGCAAACCTGTAAAGATGCCACTCTTTTATCCGTTTAAAACCTTTTAGCGATCGATGTATCCAATAACTGACAGTAAATGTGTTTAGAATGCAAACTACATTGTACACATTAACTTCAGATCTTCAGGAATTCCATCTACAACATGATTACAGGACAATCACAATATTCAAAATAGTGGTGTCTGGACTAGTCGCTCCAATAGGGAGATGTACTCCTCTATATATAATCGGTAACAAAATAGATTCTTCTCTGTGTCTCTCTCAATCAGCTAATGTTAATCCTGATCAAATATGCTACCTTAAGGATGAAAATACGGATTTTTAGTAATAAGCCCAATCTATTTAGATTGTATTAAACAAAGTTAATAATAAATAGTTTGCAATCAATTATTTGATGCAACGTTTCACGTCCTATCCCGAACGCATCTTTAACTGATGTCTTGACGGCAAAAGGTTGCTGGTGAAAATATATTCTTATTTTACCAAACTCTTTGCATTTTCATAAACACATATTACATATTACAAATAACATATCAAAATCCTATTTACAATTTACAACGTTTCCTCTAAACAAGAAATACACATGGCACAAAAAGAAAAGAAACAAGACATGTCTTTAGATCTGCAATGTGTCAAAGTCTGTGGATATTGAACGTTTCCAATATTAACATTTTACTGAGCAGTAAAATCTTAGACCTCCAAATACTTTCAAGAATTACAAATTCCTACATCCAGGATTGGATTGTAAATCTAAAACGATATATATGGCATTAAAAGCATACAGATCAATTAAATTTAGTATCCTGAATTTAATATAAATGATAGTAGGGTTACAAAAAGATGACAAAGTAATATCATATCCATTGGCATTTGATGTCGAATCTAGAAAATTAATAAAGCCTTTAATGATGTTGAAACTAATGATCCACTATCTAACTCCCGGGCAATTCAGTACAGATAAAAATGAAGTCAATATTATCAATTGATGTAAATGTTAATATAGAAGAATGTCTGTTGTCTAATACAATTCGCGTATAAAGATTTTCCCAAGAAAAGGGTTGGGTTTACTTACAAATCAATAACAAAGTAAGAGATCCGACTTGAATCATACTACTGAAGTTTTAAGAATGCTTTGTTGAACAACTTGGTGAAAATATGAATGATGTTTTTGAGAAGATTACCGGTCACAAAAACCCACTAATAAGTTCAGTTCAGTTCAGTTTCATTTGGCATATCAACTTACATGTAACATATACAATATACAAAAAACATTAAAATTTACATATCATAGGTCTAAAATTACATTAATTGAAGACAAAAAAAAACCAGAATGCCAAGGATAGCCCAAGAAAGCCCTAAAAAGGGCTTATTTCCATTGGGGTCCTTTATGTGTAAACAAACAATACATTATATAAAAATATTCAGGTAATATAACACAAAATAAAATATTGCACATAGGTTGCTAAAATTCATATGTGGAAAAGGCTGTCATAAGTTAAATTAACAATCAGGATAAAAGATGACTGTTTACTGCTTTCTTGAATTGCACATATGATTTAGATGTTTTTATTTGAGTTGGTAACTTGTTCCACTCTTGAATGCCTGTGAAATAAAAAGTATTGCACTGTTGACCTTTGATTTTTGGACAAGAAAATTAGTTGCATTTCCCCTTGTATAATAAGTTTTTCCGATATGTTAAGTTAAGCATATTTTCAAAGATCTAGCTTTAAGTAAAAACAATATTCTATGTCAAACACGGGTGAAACATGTATATAGACCTATACTGAAATCTGAAATTCATAAACCAATTCAGAAATACCTAAAATGCTCTTTCAATGTTATTGCGTTATTTGTTTTATTACAAAACAATTTGAATTATAATTTGTTTTACTTTGGTGTTATTATTGATTCGATGTAAATAATTTGATATAGATTAAAAGCCAAAGTTATTTAAGATAGAACTCTACTTGTGAAAATGATGATTCAGTGACTACATATATACTTATCACAACCTCTTCACGACGTTCATTTCAAAGACATATTTTTTCTGTTCCTAGTTTAAACTCGAAAGTACCTTAAAACATTTGAAAAGACGTCAGAATATTTGATTTTTTCCTACTCTCTTTAAACGTTTCAGTATTAAGAATTTCGGAAGTTCGCTATGAATATTCATCCCTTAACAAACAATCTCAGTTTTAGGAAATTCGATAAGAAGGTTGACAAATTTATTAAGATATTCCTTGAAAAGAAAACAGCAAACCTGTAAAGACGTCAAGCCTCAATCCTTTTAGAGATCGATGTATCAAGTTTACCTGACAAAAAGATGTGTGTAGAATACAAATTATACCGTACACAGTGAATGAATATAAGCTGTGGTTATGTACAATACTATAAACGACCAGCTGCGAAGATTTGAAGATTTTTTGATCATTTTGTATGAATTTATCATGGTAGCCATTTTGTGACATCTTTGTCTATAGACCATTAGACTTCTGTTCATACAAAACCCGTTAATATGCCATTGGCGAATTTGATTGCCGTTGTACGGAAAATTAGGATCGTTTGCTTGGATTTAACCCGGCTAGAAAGCGAAGGGTTCTGGGTGTGAGACCCAGTCACTGCAAGTTACTTTGCAATTAATCATGTTACATTTGCGCTGTTACTCATTTAGAAATAAATAGATAAATATGTGAAAAGTGGGTACCAGTGGGGACGCAGCAAAACGTTACCCATATATCTTTTACTTATTGGTAACATTAATCCACTACTGTAGTGGAAAAGCAATTCAAATCTCTCCTGTTTTTGAATTGCTTATGCATCACTATTAGAAATACATGTAGTCTGATCGCCTTGTGGTATAGAAAGCTGAATACAATCATGACTGTGCAATGTTGTAATTTCAAACATATTTTAATAAAGTGCGCCTGAGATCTAAACATGGGGTTGTAGGTTCAAGTCCCATTCACATGCAGCAAGTTATTTATGTAAATGTACAGCCATTACTATCTAGGAAATGAAAAAGTGTCAATAATTTTTCATATAGAAATAGATCATGCTTGCACTAAACTTAAATGTGTACTTACATAAGGACAAGAACAGATAAACTACGAATGTCATGATTTTTTTCAATAACCAACTTTAAATGGTAGTACAGGCTTTCAATGTCTGCATTGATACATCGATATAGATAGAGTTTGACATGTTTAAATTGAAATGCAACGCACTTTATAAAATGCATGCTACTATTGTCTGTACTTGACGTACATCATTGATGGGTCCAATTATGCGACATACAAACCTAGAAGAGAAATTGATAGCTTACATTTGTAGCGCTTTTGAGCTGTCCATTTTCATTTCAACAAATTGAATATTATTGTATCTCCAAAATAATACCACTTTTATAATTTCTTGCTATTCATAAGTTCTTATAAAGCCAAAGCTATTCTTTAAC
>JXSR01S009213.1:62361-75473 GCA_000969725.1 Ophiothrix spiculata
TAAATAGATTATATCAATATAGTTCCATCAATCATATGTATTTGACATTGGATCAATCACCATGTGACCAATTGACTATTCATATGCTAATGTAATTTGTTTTTTATGGTTAGGAATATGATTTGAATTTGTATCAAGTTCATTCTGCATTTTGTTTCTGATGAGTGAGGGTCCACATGACCCTTACGAAACAGATCTGTCAAACATGGAATAGCAGGATGTTTTAAGTCCATACAACCTTATTATATCTATCCTGATATGTATCAATACTAGTCTACAACGACATATTGTGAAAGATACCTGAGGCGTTTGCTTTTTGATACGATGTAGCACTCTGAAGTAACACAATAGTATATCCTCATTATAGTCGTGATTTTTAACGTCCTAAGATCTCAAGATCTTTATAACATTTGAAATTATTGTATACATGTAACACCAAACAACTACACTTGGAAATCTCAATTTAAAATCACAGGGACCGCAAAAAAGACATGTTTCAAAAAACCCAGGGTGGAGTTAGGTATGGGGGAGTTTGGTGAAATGTGACCCCACTTCAAAATGACATTAAGCGCACGCTCATTTCTTTAAACATTTTAAATTACATGAAAAAAAAGAACATTTAGAGAGAAATTCGCCATAGTGACTGAAGGGAGCAGCAACTAGAGAAATTATTTTCACAGAAGAGTAAAGACTACACCCCGCGCCGCCACTGCTGCTGATATATAGCAGTTTCAATCGGTTTTGCAGCATTACTAGAATTCAAACATTGTGCTTGAAATAAAAGATTGTAAACGCACCTCACTGATATAAAACGTATTGTAGCTAGCCAGCAGAACAAGATGAACACTAAGAAACGGAGAAGGGTATTCAACTCACTCAAGTCTTATTCGCTAAAGACTTGACACAAATCTCCAGGCAGTTTTGTTTTTCGTAATCAAATAAATGGAAAAGAGTATAAACAAATTGGTCAAAAGTGTCCTTCCATCGCTCCTCTTCATCAGCTAAAAAGACCCGCAGGCCAAGAGACTTTCAGTAAATGCTAAATGGATCTAATCGTTACTTCATTTACTATGAAAACAGTTTTAGATTGTGCGCACTGGGTTGATTCACAGAAGATAAGCAGAATACTGAAAACCTAAACTGGTCAGTGTGACTAACTTTAAGCTAGTCCAGATGGTACGCATCTAAACAATCTTTAAGTTAGTCAGTATTGCTGCACTAACAAGGATGACTAACTTAGCCTAGTCCAGCATGCTGGACTAGTCTCATTTTACTTGCTTGACTAGATTTAAGTTAGTCTTTTGACCAGCTTGACGTTAGTCCAGCTAGCTGGACTAGTTTAAGCTAGTCGCTTAACTAGTTTTTGACTATTTAGTCCATATGGAACACATCTTGACTAACATAACATTGGTCCAGCTGGATGGACTAATGTAACACTAGTCCAGCTGCCTTGACTAGCTTACTCAAACTAGCCGATCCCAAATAACTAACCTCAAGCTAGTCCAGCCAAGTAGACAAACCTAGTGCAATATATGTGCATGCTGTGTAGTTGCAGAGCCACAGAATACAGTCTTTGATATAGCTAATCCGTCAATAATGTAGAGAGAGGTTTAAGAGTGACATATGAGTACCAACAAAATAGTCAGTCAGCTGCATATAAACAAATGATATAATTCACGATACATCAGTAGTACATGATGGTGACATTTATGAGGTCAAACGACGGCACGGTGTTTCACGTGTCTGTGCTGTCCACTATGTTGTCTTCAAAGATTCCACCTGACCGGGCTCAGTCTGACTAACATAAGCTATTTGTACCATCAAGGTAGTCAAGCTCTCAGTCTGGCAAACTCGTCAAGCAAAGTTTCGCACATTAGTCAAGCGGGCTTGACTAGTTTAATACTAGTCAAGCAGGCTTGACTAGTTTGAAATTTGGCTTAGTCTTAGTTCACTGACGAATTTGATATTTTAATGAATTCATTGACGAATTTGATATTTTAATGATACAAATTGTTTTTAATTGACTCTTGCAGCCCTACTAAACATCATTAGTATGAAAACTACAGTACTAAAAATGCAAAAAGTTATTGCATCCAAAATGCAAATATGTTTATTTCTGATAGATTAGTTAGCCATTTTAGAAATTAAACATTTTGGTCTGCAAGGTGTTTAATTGAACTATATAAATTAAAATACTTAAAGTTATTAAAGAGTTTATGAGCATTTTGAGACTCCTATTTCATAGACACACTCAGCAATGTAGATGTGTTTTAACACTCATGATTAAAAACTAGACACAAAATTCCCTCACGCCCGACAAAATTATATCTACGGTCAAAAATGGAAACGGTGTAATCAAATAATGAAAAACGACGGAGAGATTATCAGCACTATTAATGCATGTGCACTTGGAAAGGAAACATGACATTTTTGATGGCATAGAAAGGCTTTTTTATCTGCATTTTCATCATTAGTTTTGAGCCTTTACGACAACCGATTCAACGCACAAAAGCAAATTATAATGCATGTGCACTTAGATAGGGAAAATAACATTTTTAAGGGCATAGAAGGGCTTTTTATCTACATTTTCATCATTAGTTTTGAACCTTTACGACAACCGATTCAACGCACAAAAGCAATAGTATAACAGATAAAAACGTGTGCAATTTGTATACCATGTCCAATGGCAGCTATTATGCTTCGTGAGTTTTGGATAAACACTCCTCAATTGTGTTTATATTAGCAATGGAGATGATAGAGACTAGACATAGATAACCCTAAAGCTAACAAAAAATAATAAATAAATAATACGGTCCAAAGTGAAAACGCGGTAATCTAATTTTGAAAAAAACTTATTAAGTCAATAGGGAGGTTATCAGCTTTGAAATGCATGCGCACTTTGAAAGAAAAATATATTACCCAAACTGATAGGTGCACCATGTTAATTTATAGTTCATTATACACACTGAAAGAGTCGTCGTAACTTATAATCTAGTTAAATCGACATAAAGTTGTCATTCTTAATTCAAAAGATATCTTTTATTGAATAGAAAGTTGTTTTTCTGCGAATTCGAGTTACTTACGATTACAGATGCCTTTTTGTGTTGGACGGATGGATTGGAGTGTGCGAATGATATATCGTATAAAGCATAATTGTAACATACAAATTAACACGCCTTTTAAGAAAAGTATGAACTTTTATTTTGTTACCAACATTTTTAAAATTAAAAAAAAAATGAGTGTAGATAGTAGGAGGGGGAGGACAAAAACTGATTGGATCAAAACTTATTGCTTTTCACATATTAAAGTTTCATTACGTATGAGTATGTCGACCTTTGAGAAGCGGCCAACATGTATGGTATTTCAAGAAAGAAATCAAGCGAATACAAGTCTGTTTCCTTTTATTGAAAACTAAGACTTTATTTACTTTAAAGGAAGGTTTAGAGAAACGAAATTTTAACACACAAATTTAAAGCAATTTTAAGAATGATATGTGATGGCTCACCCCGAAATGTTTCAAGGGAAAATACCAACTATCAAGTTTTTAATTTTTAAACCATTTTTTTTTTAATTTTACCTGGGGTCTACTGGGTTTGGCTCATAGTCATTCTATGGTTGGCTAGTGGATTTTGCTCTTGATAATGGTTCAGTCAGAGCTATGATTTTGGTAACAGAATTTCAAAAATTTGATTTGCATTATTTAGCGGAGGAATAAAAAAATAATTGGATAACTTGCATTATTACTTGTTACAATCTAAGTTTCAATACATATGATATTTTTCAAAATCAGGTATGCCGGCCTCTCAAAAACGGCTAACATGTATGGTATTTCAAAAAATCATGATAGAACAAGCTTGTTTACCTTTTATTGTAATTGAAACTATTTACTTTAAAAAGAAGGTTTAGAAAAACCAAATTTTAACACATGAATTTACATGACTTTTAAGGGGTGAAAGCACGTTACTCCATAACGATACTTTCACAAAAAACAAATTTTTTGGCCATTTGGGCTTCCGGACAAGCTAAAAATAACTTTTTTTTTAAATGGCATTTGAATGGGAATTTTAATTCAAAACACCTACTCGGATGTTGCGTCATTTTCACTTTTTAGGATTTTTGGCAATTTTTTGATTTGTATGAATGACCAAAAATGATCAAAAATAGAAAAACGTGAATTGTTGACCTTATTTGGTCAAAAATTCACGTTTTTCCATTTTTGGTCATTTTTGACCTTATTTGGCACGAAAATAAAAAAAATTGGCAAAAGTTGTAAACAATAAAAATAACGCAACATCCCAGTGGGTGTTTTAAATTAAAATTCCCATTTAAATGTCATTTTGTAAAGTTAAAATGGCCGAAAATTTTGTTTGTTGTGATTTTTTCAAAAAATGTGTTTTTAAGTCAAAAATCAACATCACCATCATGCTCCTTGTGAACATTTATTTCTGGAAATGTATACTTTTATTAACTTTAGGCACTTTGTTCAAAAGTTATGGTACAAATAAATTTGCAAAAACGTAAAGTTGAGTAACGTGCTTTCACCCCTAAGAGAAATATGACCTTTGATTTTGGTACCAGAATTTTTAAAACTTTGATTGTGGATGGTAGGAGGAGTCAAACCTGATCGGGTCATACGCCTTATTGCATGACACAATTTACGTTTCAATACACATGATCTAGTTCAATATAGGTATATCGGCCACTCGCAAGAGGCCATTATGTATGAAATTTCAGGAAATCCTGTCGGCACAAGTTTGTGTACCCTAAAAATTGTAAACCGAGACTGTTTACCTGAAAAAGAAAGGTTTTCAAAATGTTTCGCGAATATAAATCTGTTTGTGTGAATAAACACAATCACTTACGCTTAACACACGATGTTCTTGACCTCATAATTTCCTGAAATGACTTGTCATTAAGCAATTTTGTGTAGGCCTACATTGTCCTTAATGAAGATAATGTTTCAACCGGGGTTTTCAACAAGTTTCTATTCAAACAATTTCGAAGTAACATAAACTAAATGTCAACTTATATGTGTTCTAAGGGAACATCAAGATTTACTTCAAATTACTTTTTGTGTGTGTGTGCGGAGTGAGGTGCAGGATTTTGTCTTTTTGACCAAATGTTCCAATTCAATGGCAATACTCCATTCACTTTTTTCAAGAACGGCGCAATTCTTCTAATAGATACAATACTGTACCTTGATGGTTTTAAGAACACATTAGATTCTAGATTTTCTTGTTTTATAACCTTGTAACATGGTCTTTCTTTCGGTGCTTCTGCCCTCATTAAACCGATTTCCTCGGGTTTACTTGCCCTACAAAGTTGTGTATATACATACATTTGTAGGCGTTTTATACTGATGACAAGACGGTTAAAGAAGTTGAGATCCCCGAGGTAAGTTGAGCAGCCATAATAGGCTCAGCAACGTGAAAGTACATATACAGATATCGACACCGCCTTTCATACGAGCGAAGAAAGGTTTGCAAGTTACAGTTTAACGGTTATACAATCTACTTGGGTGTTAAATATATTGCCCAAGGCAGAATGCCAGACAGTTTGTTTTTATATGCTATGTATTTCGGATTGATTTATGAATATACAGAGATTCCAGGTAAAAAGAACCCATAGTTTAAAAATTAAAAACTTAACAGTTGATATTTTCCCTTAAAATCCGAAAAAATGCAAAACTGAGGGAAATTGATCATATTTGCCTACACATCTCATATCTGTTCAACAAAGAGTAAAAAATGTGCATTGTTCATGTACATCTAAGCAATATGACGTTTGACTGAACAAATAAAGGATAATACTCAAATCGACTTCATTTAATAGGAAATTCGAAAATCGTGAACTTTGTCCAGCAAATTTCAATCAAATATTTGATAAAACATAACGTTTGTTCTAGATTACAGACTGAAATGAAAGATGAAAATAAAATGACCTTTATATTAATATTGAAGTTCGTTTAATATACTATGAAGCCAAATCTTTTCATACTTTCTATCACTCCGGTAACAGCAAACACTTTACAAAGAAATGCTAAAAGGTTTTTTTCCCCCGGAACTCATGCTTATTTAAACACGTTATAAACGTTAACAGGGCTAGAATTAGGTTGTATCTATATGACACGTTACATCTAAAGGTACAACTTGGGGGTAAAAAATTGATCAAACTTCAGTTTTTGGTATGACTGAAAAGCTTCTATAATCAGTTTTAAAAGGCATCGGACATTCTGTTATCGAGTTATGACAAAACAAATAATGCCAACATTGACGGATTAAAAAAAACACTTCTGAGAAAATCATGACAGTTTTAAACTTTCATTGCCGGTTTTCAAAGAACCCTATTCAAAAACTTCAACACAACCAATACTTTAACGTACCCGATTGACACCAAATTTGGCACATATGCTCTTGAGACTGTAAAAAGACGAAGATATGAAATTTGCCAGTGAAATTAGCGGAATGCGCTGATATTATATAAATTTATTAAGCGACGAAATTGTTTTAGTCTATCAAACAATTATAATGAATAGTTGATAAATTTTTGTCTAATCAAAAATTGGAATTGAGGAACACTTCAGCATATTCCATATGGCAGTAGATATTAAACTTACTAACACTTGATTTGTATATGACGACTGGTCGAATCTACCTGAAAGTCCCCTTACCTGTGACAGTTACTCTACCAATAAATACAATGCTGTACCTTGATGTATGAAATGCATACTTTCTGACTATCCAAATTACACGCAACGATTGTGACACAGAGTAATGACTGTGCCTTTTCCCTGCTTTCGGAATTATTTCCCACTTTCCACGTAAGTTCGGCAACTTTACAAATAACTAATAAAGTGGAAAGCTGAAAATCAAAATAAAGGTATAAACCATGAAAGTACCGTTATGAAATATGCATTGCGATATCTTATGTTCACACTACATGTAAATATCTGCTGGGTATAATGGCGTCTGGAACATAAAGCATGTTTGATCATGAGTATACTTGACTGGTAATGGTACTTCATAGTTGCTGCAGGTTTAAATATTTGACATACTTGTTATGTATACGAAATGTAGTATATGTGTACCGCCGCGGCAAAAGGGTCCAGTTGTTGGCTCGTACATGTTGCTCCTTGTAGCATATCTAACGTATGGTATTTGTATACATCAGATATGCTACAATGAGCAACATGTAAGAGGCGACAACTGGAACCTTTTGGCGCGGCGGTACACATATGATCATATAAAATGATTGTACTATTGTATGATCATATTGGCGAAAGAAATGACTTTTGAAATTCATTTGAAAAAAAAGTTATAAGTGTTGATTTTTCAGACTTTTGTAGATGAAACGCATGCAGTTAAATTATTGATGACACTATTTCTTTAAGATATTTTTCAAAGTAATTTCCACGCAGGTATCAATATTTGCCAAGTCAGATTATTTAATACAGTTGCCATGGCAACCGCTAGCTCAAATTACGTCATCAAATTACATGATTTGTCGTATAAATATCCGGTTCCATGGTACACATGACACCCAAGTTCCATGCCACTACATTGTTTATTTTCCAGTTACTTTAGTTCTAGTGTTCAGCCAATCATTTCAATATATTTTGAAACATTTTGTAATATATTTTGATATACATTGTTAATACTTTAGTAAAAACGAAAAAAAAAACTTAAAAATAAGTGTTAAGTAAACCTAGATCCCCTAAAATTTATTTTATTGGCGTAAGCAGAAGAACTAACCACTGAGTTCCCTCAAATGATACCAAATGACGACGTGAACGAGACATGCATATCAACCAAGACATAGTGAATAAACAATAGCTACTGTTACGGTCAGAGATGTTAAATGACCAAGGCCAAATTCACCTTTCGGGTTCTTAAATGAAATACAATAAATACACTGAAAAGTATTTTATAATCTGAAAACTTTCTTAAAACTTTTAATATTTGTTTTGGTTTAATTTACAAACTTGCTTGTTGTCTTAAAATACTGTTTTACATATAACTTACAGATACCGCTTCAAGAACCGCGCGATCCGGATATTATATTCCACGCTATAGTCCGAGATTGTTCATTAATGTCCACGGCATTAAAATCTTGAAAAACTTGCAGGCGTATTCTTGCAATTCACAAGTTCCGGAATCCAGCTGGCAAAAGGTAAATCCAAAAGTTTCCTTGCGAAATCAAATGGCGATTTCCACACAATTATCAAGCAATCGCAACAAAGCTCCACTTGGCTTAAATGCTGAATCCAGCACACATAATCCACTCGGAAATTAAATATTAAAATAACAGTTTGTCTTTAATCCTCCAACTGTCGTTATCTCCAATCTCCTTTCAAAGTTTAATTAGCAAACGCCACTCCACTGTAAAACTGTCCACCAAACTTAACTTCTCCTGAAGTTGTCAAAAAGTTGAAGTCAATTCAACTTTATCTGTATAACTGCAACTGTCAAATATTCATCCACACAAAACATCCATCTAGCTAGCTCCACTTCTGACCATCTGACCAAATCTGATCAGGCCGTGCCACAGTTTCAACATTTTCATCCAAAATTCCCCAACGACATCATTACCACATTTAACATAGTTTTGTACAGTTCTCTATGTGGGGGAATTTCCCAAGTAATTATCTTTTCAAGTAAACAACTCTATTTCTGAAACTTTGGGAAATTCCTAATGATCACCTGATATTTTCATGCAATTAATTGCCTATAAAAATAGAATGGGAAATCACCTAAAATTGCAAAATATGAATCTTTCAGAAAAAGTCCCTTTCTGTAGCAATCAAAGATTTCAATAATTAAGCTTCTCTAATTAAACAATTAATTAACTAAAACAAATAATTCAGGTTTACATAACAGTAGGGGACGGTGGGGCAAGTTGGCCCTCGGGCCGAGTTGGCACACCTTGTGTTCCTGCTCAAGTGACCTCGGGAGAAATATGTTACTGGTGATTTTGGGTTATGTATACATTTTACAGGTCTTTGTGTGAGTTATCAGTAAAACGAGTTTTTGAGTTACCTTAGTTATCATTTTAAGCAAAAGTAATTTTGTACTAGTATCAAGATATTACTTCGCTGGTCTAAGTTATTATCAAGGTTCTTTATTTCCATATAACATATATTACAATTAAACAAATAGATAAAAACAAGAACAATAATATATGGAGGAGTGATCGGGAGACCAATAAGGCCTGATAATGGTCCACCCCTATACAGGAGAAATTAAATGTCAATAGCAAAAAATAATAACCAAACGAAACAATAGCACAGGAAAGAAATTAACATGAAGCACAAATATAATAAGACAATTGTTATTTATTACGAGGTATTGTACTTGTCAAACATATCATGAGATCAAATCCTCTTTATTCTTTGTTTTGTTGGTATACCACGAGGTTAAGTCAAAACAGGGACTATGGGGCGGGTTGACCCCCTACCACACGGGGTAAGTTGGCCACGTTTTAAAACGATTTTAATTCCAATCAAAAAAATAGATGCATATAACAAGACGCAATAGAGTCTCTTCAGAAGCCTGATAGAATATATGTGGCCTATATTGCATATATTGCATGTTTACAGAAGATTAAGCATTTTAAACTTCAAAACTACGGGTCTTTTGGAACAAAATATTGGTATAACAACTTTGACCACGAGGTTGTGTAAGGGGTGGCTTCAAAACTCAACCGACGGTTGTCTGCCGGTTCTGGGCTGTTGTTTATTGTTTATTCCGGTTGAACCGCCCATTACCGCCCAGAAACGGCAGGCAACCACCGGTTGAGTTTTAAAGCGATCCCTAACTTTTAAAGCCATTGTACCATCCAAAACAACTTTAACTACATCAACCAGTCACAAGACATTAATCCTTCTATGATATTCCAATGCGTAATTTTCTTAAAAGCTGCAGCATATTAAAAACCTCTAGCCTGAAATGAGCAATAAATATTTTAACAGCTCCATATACACTGCACGAGTTCTGTTTACACAGACATGCTTGCATGAGCACATCAGCATATATCTGTACACTAAATTTCGTTCTAGCTGATAGTTTTCTTACTTCGATGTCCGAGAAGCTAAGACAGCAAAAACGCGGACAGTTCTTCACAACCAATCAGGACATAAGTAGTCTTTTGAATATTCATGATCCACCCGAAGGCAATCGAAAAAGGGCAGACAGGCTAATTGGCGTTACATTTATAGCGACAAGTCCCTTCCAAATGGCTGAAAATGACCAATTTGCCATTGAAAACAGATTTTTGAGGATATTTTAGGTCGAAAACGCGGGCACTTCTTATTAAGAAACATTTTTGAAGTACGATTCTTATGATAAAGTATACTTTAAAGATGACAATACCGAGCAAAGGCATTAACTTTTTATCAAAATAAACTCATAGTGACAGAAGATAGAACAGCGACTGCCAAATTAACAGCTGTCTCTCCGTGCTTAAGAGGTGTGTAAATTTTTACATTGAGCAGATCGGGATAACACTATAGGCCACAACGTACCTTTTTAAAAGATCGATATCGTATTAATTTATTAAGAAATTTCATCATGAAAGGCCATTTGTGTATGTAATACATTCTCGTGCTTTACTTAAAATGAACATAATGTACGAAATGGGTCATGGTAAAATGAGTATGCCTTTTTTTTTTGTAAATGGGGCCAACTTACCCCACTGGGTGAGCCAACTTACCCCGCATGTTGGGTAGAGTAGAGGGGGACCGCTCATATATAATTTGAACTCGTTGTCAAAACCACTTGTAAAATTCTATAAAAATACATGTAGTTATCCAAGGGTTCGATGATTATACCATGCCACCTGATTAGACTTACATTGTACGGCTCTTATCATGATTGAGATAAACTCTTAATATATTCACAATCGGGTACGGTAATGAAATAACCCAACATTTAGCTTTAAGCTGGTTGTGGAAACTTTCAGTGCATATGATGTAATAATTGTTAGAGCTTTTTGTAAGCCAGATTATCACGGATATCCATTGCTATTATTTTAATTTTAGAGCATTTAATGTGAAATAGCAAACAGTAATCCCTTTTTCTTCGGACATATGAGATAGATGGTATCAATGTACCTAAATGTTTTAAATAAAGGTTATTGTACGCTATCGGTTTCGGCCTCACAGGGTTATTAATACCTGTAGGTCATCATCAAGCACTAGAAAGAAACCATCTTCATTGAGCAAGAATTTTAGTACCATGGTAGGCATGCAATTTTAAAACCTCGTTGTATTCATTAATGATACCTGTGGGTTTATTACATTCTTTTAAAGATTAGAACTGTATTCAAGCTCATTTCAAGATGACGGGTAATATTCTTCCAGTTAGGTGCAGATATCAAGTGTGGCCAATACGAGTATAGGCCTTCACAACAATATCATACCCTGTTTACATTGTCCTTTGTGCTTGTCTGTCTTTAAGGTGCCCATATGTATAATTATTATGTAAATGAGCAGAAGCCACTTGAAGTAACCCTTTGACCTAACAACTCATTTAATAGAGATGTCAATCACTGTCTGAGTTCAGTGCACTAAAGTCTTTAAGAACACGATTTGAACAATTTTATTCTTCAACAGAAACAAGAAACCATCGGAACACTTTACAGGTGCAAGGAAGCTTTGACTGCTGAACGTGTAACTCATCCCATGACGTTGTGCAAATAAGTGATATTTGTTTTACAGATCGACTTCGTTTGTCCTACAGCTGTCTCATTCCTTGTGTACATTTCAAATCGGTCAAGCGATGTCGGAGCCTCGTAATATGTTTAAACATTTTTATACATTTTTCGGCAGTGTTAAATTAAAATTAAGCTCAACGTGGAAAAATTGATAAAATGTCAGGAGGTTAAATTACCAGGAAACTTTTTTTCTATTTTTATTATTGGTTTCTATTCTTGTAAAAATTGGTAAAGTAAGTGGGTTTTTTTTTTGATATACGAAATCTTTAAATGAAAACAATATTTTTTAGACAAAAGAGCGTCCAAAGTATTAACCTTGAACTTAAAAAATAAAACTTGAAACTTGACAACTTAAAAATACATTTATTTTGATAGATCGATAAATCGATATAAACGCGTCTTATGTATAACATGTGACAACACCCAAAATTGAAAAAATACTTCACTTACGGAAAATATTAAATTATGTACGTTTGCATTACTGTAAGCGCAAAAAATACATAGCTTCAATTACACTATTTTCAATAGGGAGTACATAGTCATCAAAAAAGACCTTTAAAATTGCGTACGATTATTCTCGAAGATGCTTTCAATATATATATATATATATACTATTTTGGCAAACAAATAGTGAACGACACCACTGGGATCAAGAGGATCGTTGATTTTGTTCTAGAATCAACACCACGTTATATTTTAGTCTTTTCACGATATCGCCCCTGGGATCATAAATCCATTTACAAAAACGTGTTTAACTTCATTCACATGAATAGCTAATAAAATGCATGAAAGAAAGATCGACCTGGTTAAAATAATAAAATCATGTAAGACATATCTGAATGAAATGTATGTATAAAAAGGATGCAGAGTAATGTTTGAGAACCAAGTGGATATTATATTCATAACACAGATTAAGATAATCACATTAACGATTCACTTTAGAAATCTCAGATTACCGTGGCGTGATTTTCGTGGAATATATTAACAGTCCCATGGGTAGACTTAGATACTATTATAAATGAGGTCAATAGCGGAACGATTTTTAGCTTAAATTTAAAACTCATGAATACCAAATCGTGTATGTATTATTAAAGAGTGCCCGGGGAACAGAGCTTTTCTTCACCTCTGTTATCTATATGGTTATGTTCAAATCATACATTCATATAAATCTGAAATATGTTTTACTTGCCGTTATTTACTTAATGTTGTAGTGAGAAAAAATACAAATTACTTTGCAAAATCATCTCATAATGTATCTCATTGTGCTCCAAAAATAATAAGCAATATGATATACATTATGAGATGATTTTCAATTTGAGACACTTTTGCCAATTTGAGATACTTTTGAATACTAATACATACATGGTGATTCACAAAATGATGACTTTAACCCGTTTCTTCCT
>JXSR01S009213.1:118696-130772 GCA_000969725.1 Ophiothrix spiculata
TTGAATACAGCTGAATATGATTTTACGTAAGTGTGAAATCAGTATTAGCTGAATACTTATTAGGGCTTTGTGTGCTTATTTCAATTTCAAAACCCATCATTATGATCAGAATATATAATCACAATCACTGCAATCATACAGGAGTGCGTTTTTGAACAAAAATGCGATTTTAACAATATTATTCATTTACAAACACACATGGTAGTGCAAACAGAGACAAGATACTACCGATACACGAAACAGCTGCAACAAAGCTTTGACGACTGCCGTGTTTGTTACTTACACCGACGGTGCAGGTGCGTGATATTTGTAGCTCATATCGATTTCATTTTCCCCTAAAGTTGTCTGTACTAGTTCTTGTACTGGCGAAGTGCATTTCGAATGACAAAGCACTTTCATGAATGTTGGTGGTGAAGTAAAGTCTTGCACCTAATATATCGAATTTATTCCTGAACCAATAGAATACATACAAGATTCATCGTCCCATTTTTGCGACCTAAAACGTCTACGTCAAATATCAGACGAGACTTAATCGCCTGACTACCTGGATTTGTTCTGTACTAATAGCCTTAAGCAGGAAATGCCTTAAAGTGGACCAAACCAGTAGAATCGATCGTCAAATATAATTTTTGATTGAAGAATTTTCTGATCTTTATCAGTTACCTATATGGATTATTTCTATATTATCACATATCCATCCGTATTGAAAGACACGCGTAATTTTTCTAGAAATTTGGTAAACAATTCCCAATGGTAAACTGATAAAACTGTGACAAAATGAGGTCAGCCAAGTTAAGGGAATAGGAGTTGCTCTGATTATACCGAACAATGTTGGAATACATGAAAAACTGTAGCCAAAAATAGAGCAGTATCAAAACTACATCGTATTGTTAAATACCATCACAGTAAAACTGTATCCTACGATCAATGAGATCAGATAAACATATAGTAATAAACGTTGTTCAATAACCTCTTCGAAATGGCATAAATGATGTAGTTTAATATCTTTGAAAAGGGTTTAAGAAGGTTTTGAAGATTTCAGCAACAAAACTAAAGAAACGCGTTTCCAAAAAAGTATAGCTACTTTAGATATTTCAGTACTACTAGAGCTTATTGGGAATTTAGTATCAAACATACAGATCAAAAGGGCCACTATACTTGATACATACGTGCAAAAATAACATTAGCCCAATCCATCAATAATAATTTAAAAAAAAACGTGTTAAGCTTTAGATATAGCCAGTAGTTTTGTCATATCAGTATTTAAGGAAACAATCATGATGAGCATCGACAGAAGTTTATCTTTTAGCTTCTCAGCGTTTCCTATTATGTTACTAGCATAAAAACCATGAACTGGTGAAATTCGACATGATCGGATGACCTAAGCCTTATACATTTTCCGTTTGTGTGTTTAAATTTCTTTTTCCTTTTTTTATGAAAGTTTTTACTATGAAAATAAGTTTTGACATCTAATTGCTGCCATATTTTAAAAGGAGTACCTGTAATTGAAAACAAATAATTAAGCTAACATATGATTGGCAGACAGCTCTACCCTTTACATATTCTCATTAATAATGTTATATAGTGCCAAGTATAAATTACAACAAAACCACAGTGAACATTTAATATTGTTTCAATAAATTCCTAGACACAAACTCATATCTTCAACTATCTTTAACTATTTTTTAGGTCCTACAGTACCAAAAATTAAGCTATCATATGATTGACAGACAGCTCTAACCTTTACATATTCTCATTAATAATGTTATATAGTGCCAAGTATAAATTACAACAAAACCACAGTGAACATTTAATATTGTTTCAATAATTTCCTAGACACAAACTCATATCTTCAACTATCTTTAACTATTTTTTAGGTCCTACAGTACCCACTTCTTGCTAGATAATCTACAAGTGTTGGCTAATGTACGAGAGAAAATGACGTCTGGATTCAGATATACGCAACCCGGACTTGTACTTATGAATTGAATGTATATAATGTTATTGTTATTACTAACATTTCGAAAAGGAGCATTACGTTGTCCCCTTTTTCACCTATGAAAATTCTAAAACATATTACGTTTAAATAACCTGACTTCTAAGATGTCTGCTAAAATAATTATTGAAATAAATTTGTTGTGCAGTATTATTGTATAGCTCAATACACAATCATTTTTACTTTTTGTTTACTATAGTTACTTTGGTTGAAATAAATCCAAGTAAATGTGTTTTTCTTAAATTCAACACATTCAACGCAGTTCATTTTGAAGATACGACAATAAAATGCAAAATCACATCATGGTATATCAATGAGTTTATTTACACAGAATTCGCAAACAGAAACAAAATATTATCGGAATACTTAACAGGTTTGCAAAACTATGACTGAAAGGATGCCATATTTGCTGCTCGTCCAATTACATAATTCAAGTGAGATATTCAAGATAAGTATATAGTACAGGTCGATTTCATTTCACGTATGTCATTTTGGCGAATCTTTTAATCCGAATACTTTGAAAGCGTTGTTTTAGGTGAAGTCACCAATCAAAGCTAATGTGTAATTTTTATATGAATCCACTCTTCACGTATACCTAGACCTATAAAGCCAGGACCATGAAACCGGTATTCCCTGCCAACCGGTAACATTAGAACGCGCCACGAGTCAGATCGAGTACAGGAAGTACCATTGATTATTGCCTTCTTAGAGTGTAGTTATTCACCAAAGAACAATGACATGCAAAATACAGGACCACTTCCCGTATTTATATCTCGTATTACGAATAAGTTTAAGAAAAAGAGAACAAGTCCCGAGAGTAAACCATGACACCATGATAAATGAGGTCATATATCAAGGGATTTGGAGCTTTCATGATTATACCAGAGAGCGCAAAGATGCTAGAAAATGTGTTCCAAGATGACACTGGATACACAGATACGACTGATCACACATGCTATCGATGTCGCTCTGGGAGTGGATTCTAGTCTCTAGATCTACATTTCTTATAACCAAATATGTTTTTGAAGCACACAAAAAGGAGAATAGACTATGGTCTTATAAATGTTGTTCAAAAGACGCTCAAATTATATTGAAACATAATATGTGGAGTGCTTTTTTTTATTTTTTATTTTTCAAACATTTAGAGTATGTAATTAGATACACATTCAAAGAAAATAATATATAATATATGACACAATTAGACTTAGAAAGACTACAGACCAAAATATACAAATGTACACAACCCAGCTGAAGGACGATGGTTTCGTCCGCAACGTCGGTTTACTCCGAGTAAGTAAATTTTCTGGTTGCCTTGATTCAATTACATTCTTGAATTTATATCAACCCAGATGAATGAGAGTTTACATGATCATACAAATGTACAGTTATAGTTAAATTAACAAGGCCAAAAATGTTTAATGTTTTTCTATATTAAATTCCTCGCAAACAACTCTTTCATTGAGCATGTTGAGAGAGAAACGTACTATGATTTGCGGATGATTCAGCATATTTTTAACCATCTAATCGAAGCACTTGTACAGTCACATTACCGATTCATTTGTCTTCAAAGTGTGGGAGTACGGAGTGTGTTGTGCTATTTAACTACTTACCTACTGTTGCAATTATAACTTATTTTGACAACTTATAGGCTTACATATAATTTGTATTATTGATGAATGAAGTGTTAACAAATAGGAATGATATTAGTTTCCCTACCTCTTCAATACGACTTTAATACGACAAACGTAAGTGTGAATACAATATCAGTTAAATGCCTAATAGGTCTTATTGTGCTTATTTCAGTTTAATAAACCATCATCATGATCAAAATATATCATTACAAACACTGCAATACAGGTGTGCGTTTTTTGATTTTTAAAACTGCGATTTTAACAACCTTATGTTTTACCAACACATAAGAAACAAGATACTACTTGCACACGTTACAGCTGCAACAAAGATTTGTCGACTGCCCAGTTTGTTACTTACACCAACGGTGTAGGTGCATGACATTTGAAGTCCAGATTGAATTCATTTTTCCCCTTAAGCTGTCTGTACTAGCAAAGTACATTTCGAATAACAAAGTAATATTATTAAGGTTGGTGGTGATGTAAAGTCCTAATAACACTTAAGTTTGACGAAACTTTGTTTGTGTATGTTGTTTCTTAGTTTGTTGGATAGGATCATATATATGCTATCATATTTTGCATCTATATCAAATTTACGAAGGGTTGCGGTGGCCACCGAACTCTAAACTGTTTATTTTTTTTGTACTTCCTTTTATTAAGGAAAACAATTGCAGTGATGTCGTTCAAATTTCTTTGGTCATCATGCGATAAATTTCTAGTGAACTTAACTGACCATACCTGAATTTGTTCTGTACTGGAAACCTATAAGCAATAAATGTCTGAAAATGCTTCAAGTCAGCAGTATCGATCGTAAAATATGATTTTGATTGAGGAATTATCTGATTTTTATCAGTTACTGATATATATGTCTTTTATTTCTAGATTGTCACATACTGTATTTATCCGTATTTAAAGACACGCGTATTTTTTTCCTATCAATTTGGTAAACAATTCCCAACTGTAATCCAATTAAAAGATGACGAATGAGGTCAACCGTTGAGGGAATATGAGCCGCACTGATTGTACCGGACAATGTTGGAATACAAGGAAAATAATATTGTAGGCAAGAATAAAGTAGTATGCGCTGCGAAAATTCTTATCATCTGTATTCTACTATCAACAAGATCAGAGAGACATAGTAACATATGTTGTTTAATAAACGCTACGGGATGGCAGAAATGAAGCAATTTAACATATTTTAAAAGGGGTTGACTGACTAAGATTTTGAAGATTTAAGAAACAAAACTGAAGAAATGCATTTCCAAAAAAATATAGCTAATTTAGCTAATTTCACTATTTCAGTCTGTTGGAGCTTAGTATCAAATTTAAAGTTCATTAGGTCCAGTATAATTGACAGAGACATAATACTTAACACAAGCAAAAACAAAAACCCTATTCAAAAAGTCCTATCGGTGAACAACAATTTTAAAAGAACGTTTAATGCTTGAAAATAGAGCCAGATATTGTGACATGGCAGTATTTAATTAAACAATCACGTGGGCATCGATGCGACGGAAATGTATCTTAAAGCTGTCCAGCGCTTCCCATGATGTTACTAGCATTGTATTAAACTCTAGTTATTGTACGTATTTTAAATAATCAGGATCTATTGGTAGAAATATTCCAAAAAATGAATGGAATGATTGTAAATGTGAATGGGACGTTTTGTCAAAAAGATACAATCCTGGACTTGGCTCTGAAATTCGTACATTATCGGATGATCTCGGCAACATCCATTTTTTTTTTTTTTTTTGTGAAACGTTTTTACTTTGTAGATAAATTTTGACATATTGATGTCATTATTGCAAACAATTGGTTCAGGCTAACATATACTTTACAGGCAACTCTAACCCTCCCCTCTTTCAACAATGTAATATATGTGCCATTTGCAAATTGCCACAAAACTATCATTGTACATTAAATATTCCGTCAAGAATTTCTAGACACAAATTTACACTCTCTTCAACTAAATTTAACTATTTTTTGATCCTACAGTATCGACTACTCGTTAGATAATTTACACGTAGGCGTCTTGCACACATGCTAGTCCTTTTAGCTAAAGCACGTAATATTTACTTCGGATAAAATGACGTATGTTTTAGATATACGCAACATTACTCATATAAATTTGAATGTGTGCATTGTTTCGGAAAAAGAGCACCTGTTATCGTTTCTTATAACCAGTGGCATGCCCATGATTTTTTGACTGGTGGGGTACAATCATCAGCTTCCCCCGAATGACCAGTAGCGGCGGAAGGTTAAAATGTGAGATTTTTAGATTTTAGCGCGCGTGTATTATCAAAAATACACGCGTAGCGCGCGAAAAAAATGTCAATTCAGCTAAAATTGTTTAAAAATCTGGAAATTTACGCAAAACTTTTGACTGAATTATGTGAATATTGACATAATACCTGAAACATTTAAATTATCAAAAACAAAGGGAAATTCAAGGTCTCACAAGCCCACGACAAGTTTTTAAATAATTTTCAAAACATTAAAAACTATTTTTCTTCTCTTTCCTTGTGATGTTTTTTCTCTCCTCTCCTTTCTTTTCTATCGTTTTTTTTTTGTGAAGATCCCCGAATGGGCCTTTTCCCCCGACTGACTTACCAAACTTTGAGCACAAAACTAAGGACATGATAATATTGTTAAGATATCCGCTAAATTAATTTCAAAGTTTTGGAGTAAATGTGTTACGTACTGTTATTGTATAGCTCAATACATAATGAATGTTTAATCCAAAACAGTTTGTTTGATTGTATACCGTATGTTTTAACTAATTATGTCTGCCCTGGTTAGGGCCCCGGTTAGGGTTCACCTTAGAAAATAAATAAAAATTAAAATCCTTGATTGAAACATAGGAAGATCGAATCAAATTAAGAAACATGACATTAAAATGTATAACATTGTGTATGACAAATCCAGCAAAATGAAAAGATTAAATTGTCAAATATGTATTGCTGTCAATCGATTAAAAATGTAATCATTTGCTTCTTGTATTTTGGTTGAAAGTGGTCCAACGTCAATGTGAATTTCATGACTGTAATACAAGATTTAGAAGATACGACAATAAAATGCAGAATCGCATCATGATGTATTTCAATGACATGATTCCAACGGGTTTAATAATTTATTAACGCGGAATTCGTAAACAGGAACAAAATACTACTGGAATACTGAACAGGTGCGAAAAAACTGTGACTGAAAGGTTGCTGCGTTTGTTCCAAACTGCATTATTCAAGCACGTTATATTTATACATGAAGAACAGATCGATTTCATTTCACCTATAACTGTCATTTAGGCGAAGCGTATTTCAAATAGGCCAATCTTCATGTCTTGTTCTTAACATATCTTTACTGTAATCCGAACTACAGAAAATGTGTAATCTTCTTTGGCAAATGTCGTTACAGTGTTTACTATTTGGACACATTTTTCTGCTAGTTGAGGTTGTTGTAAAGGACATTAATAATCAATGATAATGTGTAATGTGTAAATGAATCTACTCCTCACGTATGTATCCTAAACCTATGAAATCAGGGCTGTGAAATTCGTATTCTCAGTCAAGGGGTAAAATCAAAACGCACCACGAGTCGGATGACGTACAAGAAGTTTTGATTCTGGCTTTCTAAGAGTGCATTAATTCACCAAAGAAAAATAACATACAGAATTCAAAATCTCCACCCGTGTTTTTATCTCGTATTACGAGTAATTCTAATAAAAAGAGAACAAGTCCCGAGAGTAAACCATGACACGAAGATAAATGAGGTCATCTATCAAGGGATTTGGAGCTTTAATGATTTTACCGGAGCGCGCAAAGATGCAAGAAAATGTGTTCCAAGATGATACTGGATACACAGATTCACGGCTGATCACACATGCTATCAATTTCGCTGTGGGAGTGTGTTCTATATAGATCTAGATTTAATATTACAAAATGTATTTTGAAGCACATAAAAATGCTCTAATAAAAGTTCTTCAAATAGACGCGCAAATTATATTGAAACATAATATGTAGAGTGTGTGTTTTTGTACTGTCATGTTTTCAAACATTCAGCGAAAGTAATTTAATATAAACATATTCACAGCGTGTTTATCATTTGAGCATTCAACAATATAAAAGTGTCCTCTTTGGCAGGAACAAAAATGGCTGTTTGAAAAAGTGCTTAAGGATACTCTGTAAGCTTTCAATTGCTTTGAAACCAGAAAAGGAAAAATATCACCTGTGCCACTTTTTAAGGGAAATGGTATATATACTAGTTACTCAACAAATCATCAATTCAATATGTGTTATTGAAACTAACAACAGCCAAAAAATTATTTGGTGTCATAGAACAGCGTAAGTGTTTTATGTGCGTTCTTTTTACGTTTCATAATATATAGCAAACATCTACAAATTTATATTTTAATATGTTGTATGGATAAAAAAACAAGTGTATCTGTCCTTGAAAAAACGCAAATTTTGTTAAAGGTCAACTATCGTAATTTACACAAAACGTTTTAAATCCAGATGAAAATAGAGCCATAGGAACATAATTTAATTATGAGGTTGTTAAGGCCTCTATTAAAGTCACTTTGCAAAGTAACACATTTCTCCAACTTTAAACTGACTGCACAGGAACCAGCATTGCAGAGGTCAGCCATACTTTATTACGTCATTGGACGGCATTTATCTACCGATTTCTAAAATTTAGTTTTCAATTGAAAGAGGAGATCCGACCCTATGGTATCAACCAGCTAAACTTGGACGTTTCATCATATATTTTCTGGGCATTGTAACCGTTGAAATGTACATTATTTAATAGTGTTGGTTAAAATTGTTACAACACGTCGTTGACGGAAGGTAACGGACCCCGGGTGCCACTCAAGTAGAATGCTGACCACACCTGATTCACTCTTCTATCCTCAAAAAC
The DNA here is from genome assembly GCA_000969725.1 of Ophiothrix spiculata. Lineage (NCBI taxonomy): Eukaryota > Metazoa > Echinodermata > Ophiuroidea > Amphilepidida > Ophiotrichidae > Ophiothrix > Ophiothrix spiculata. The sequence continues at coordinate 127,232 of JXSR01S009213.1, forward strand.
AACTCTAATTCACCTTTTTGTTGGTCAGCCCCTCCCCTCCGAGAAACGGACTTGAAAATCAAATCAAGATTTGCAGACGGGTGGTAACGCCCTTCAACGACACCTCAACGATAAGTAATTGCTGGTATACATAGCGACCGAGGCTTCATTATTCTTCTTCATTGAAGAATTTTCTGATTTTATCAGTTTCTTATATGGCTTTTATTTTTAGATTGTCACATATCCATCCGTATTGAAAGACACGCGTAATCTTTCTAGGAATGTGGTAGAAAATTCCCAATAGTAAACTGATAAAACCATAACAAAATGAGGTCAGCCGTTGAGGGAATATTATTTGCTCTGGTTATACGACAATGTTGGAATACAAGAACAATTTCTATCATCAAAACTACCATCGTATTTTCACCATCATATTTAAATCTGTATCAGTGAGATCATATAGACATAGTAATAGAAGTTGTCTAATAACCCCTGCAGAAAGGCAGAAGTGAAGTAGTTTAATATATTTGAAAAGGGGTTGACTGAAGGAGAATATGAAGATTAAAGGTGCGTTTACATTGCGACGAAATGGCCCTTGACGTAGGGTAACGTATTCCAAAATCAAAAAATCCTGGACGACACGCAACGAGTAAAGATGAAAAATCAAAGTTTGTTGACGGATAGTAACGAGTCTCAGCGACACCACGGCAACAAGTGACGAGTGGGTGCTGAAGAAACGCAGACTTACTAATAAATTAAGAGTTTGACTTGACGTTGGGTGACGACTTCTCGTCGACGAACAACTGTAAGCAACGTAGTGAGGCGGCAAATACTGACCAAGACTGACGTAAAGGAACGAATGCTATCGACTTGTCACAACAACAAAAACGTGACTTGAAGTTTGTGCGGGTGGTACAATCATTCCTTCTCACATCCCTGCAACACACTGTTGTTGTTTGACAACGATTACCAACGAATTGTTACGACCTCTAAACGAATACACACTGCCACAAATGGCATGGAAACGTCAAAGAACTGAGGGTTGCGGTAGCCAACGAGATTTCAACGACATCAAATCTTATTCTATGTCATCCCAAAATTTTAAAACTTGTAACTGAAAACGACCGATAGTAACGACAACCTGCGTAGGTTAGAGGCGTGTGCCAACGTGAACTGACTTTAAGTAACGAGGACCGGCGTAAAATTCAAAACTGCAATTCGCAGGTCTACGTTGCTTGTCGTTACTCCCAATACGTCGCAATGTAAACGCACCTTTAAGGAACAAAACTAAAAAAAAACCGTATTTTCCAAACGTATAGCTAATATTATCTAAATATTTCAAAAGTACATTTTGGAGGTTGTTGCGAATTTATAGTCAATAAACATACCATGAGGGCCACTTTAATTGATATGAATTAAATATACATGTTTATGGTTAGCAAAAGCAAAAACAATAACTTAAGTCCTATTCGTAAACAAAAATTTTAAAAGAACGTTCAAAGCTTTGAAATAGTACCAGAAGCTGTGCCATAACAATAATTAATGAAACGATCATGGTAGGCATCGACGGAAATTTACCTCTAAGCTTTTGAGCGTTTCCCGCGATGTTACTTACATTGTAACTCTAGTCGGGTCACGTAGAGAAAGTTTTTATTCTGGCTTTCTAAGAGTGCAGTTATTCACCAAAGAACATTATAACATACAGAATACAAAATCTCCACCCGTTTGTTATCTCGTTTTACGAATAATTTTAACAAAAGAGAGCAAATCCCGTGAGTAAATCATGATACGATAATATATAAATAAGGTCATCTATCAAGGGAATTGGAGCTTTAATGATTATACCAGAGAGCGGAAACATGCTAGAAAATGTGTGCCGAGATGACACTGGATACACAGATACACGACTGATCACACATGCTATCAATGTCGCTGTGGGATTGTATTCTACATTTAATATAACAAAATGTATTTTGAAGCACATAGAAAATAATAATAAATAATAACATACATTTATACCGCGCCTTTGCCTAGGGATACAAAGCGCAAAAAACATGAAAAATACACAACAACAATGAAAAAGAATACAAGTGAACTACTCAGGGAAAAGGTACTTTTTCAAATAAGATCTGAAAACATCAACACTAGTGGCATTCCTAATGAACACAGGCAATCGGTTCCACAACCTTGGAGCAACAACTGACAGGGCCCTATCCCCAGCACATTTATTAGGAATAGGTATAACAAAGCTGATACTGCTAGCCGAGCGAGTCCTCATTGCACTACTTGTACTTTTAACAACAAGGCAGTCCTTAATGTACTGAGGAGAGAGTCCCATCACAGCTTTGTAGACAAAGAGCAGCGTTTTAAACTCGATTCTTTCTTGATCTGGTAACCAGTGAAGCTGTTTCAACAACGGTGTAACATGCTCACGTCTAAATTTCAGACACACAAGCCTCGCACATTTGTTTTGTAAAATTTGAAGACGTTTCAGATCTTTTTTTGAAATGCCATTCAACAAAACATTACAGTTATCGAAGTATAAGTGCTCTAACAATGTTGTGGCAGGTATTATTATCAATATAGCGACGAATTATGCTAACATTTCGAATACTCCAATTTATTGACCTGCTCAATTGTGTAACATGCTCCGACATTAACATTTGATGATCGAAAACACCACCGAGGTTACGGATATTGTTAGAAGGAAACACTTCACTGTCACCCAAGTAAAGACTTATGCCATTTAACCTCTTCATGTGAAATGAAGAGGCAGCAACAAAGAATTCGGTCTTATCACTATTGAGTTTCAATTTGTTTTCGATCATCCAATGTTGAATGTCTGCAACACATTGAGATAGTCTGAAAAGAGCACATTGAACATCGCCAAGAACACAAGGATCAGCAGCCAAATACACTTGGATGTCATCGGCGTATATGTGATAATTCACATTATGATGACGTAATATTCTACCGACAACATGAGTATAATAAACAAAACATAATGGTCCTGTCACCGAACCTTGCGGAGAACCAAAACGAAAAAATAAATTATCAGAAAAAGCTCCAGATACATGAACCCTGCAAGATCTATCAACAAAGTATGAACTGTACCACTTATGTGCATTTCCAGTAACACCAAAGTCAGTGCTGAGCCTTTGCAGCATAATCATATGGTCAACTGTATCAAACGCTGCTGATAGATCTAACATCAGCAGCAAGACGACCTTTTGATTATACAAAGCACGCATGATGTCATTATGGACGTAAGCCAGGGCGGTTTCTGCAACTACTGCTCGATATAGGGAATAACTTTTATGAGGTTTTCATTCCTCACCTAGTTTCCTCACTTGGACGCCCTCACTCTTTAAGTGAGAAAATAAGGTGAGGTTTTCAAAAATAATTCTCTGAAATCTTAAAAAGATTAATTTCTAATGTTTCATATTAAGTGAGTGATGAAATGAGGTGAGGTTTTCAAAAATATTCTCTGACATTTTTAAAACTTAATTCTTATGTATTATATTAAGTAAGTTAGGAAATGAGGTGAGGTTTTCAAAAATCA
>JXSR01S009213.1:136819-148412 GCA_000969725.1 Ophiothrix spiculata
ATTTACAAACACACATGGTAGTGCAAACAGAAACAAGATACTACCGATACACGAAACAGCTGCAACAAAGCTTTGACGACTGCCGTGTTTTTTACTTACACCGACGGTGCAGGTGCGTAATATTTGTAGCTCAGATCGATTTCATTTTCCCCTAAAGTTGTCTATTATTGACGAAGTACATTTTGAATAACAACGTAATGAATGTTGGTGGTGAAGTAAAGTCCTAATAAAACTTAAGTGTGATGAAACTTTATTTGTGCTTGTTAAATAGGATCATATATATGCTATCATATTTTGCATCTATATCAAATATATAGAATACATTAATGATTCATCGTCCAATTTCTTTCGACCAAAATGTCTATGGCAATATTTTGACGAGTCTTAAAGAGTTATATTATTTATTTAAAAGTTTGAATAATGCACGCGCAAAATTATATTTCAGGATAAGTGATATAAATGTTCACAAACAACAAACACTAAATAGCCTTTACAATAGGGCATAATATTAGAATTTCCCGTTTCCTTTCTTACAATGTATGGCTAAAGGTGCGTTTACACCGTGACGAATTATGGGTAACGACAAGCAACGTAGACCTGCGGATTGCAAATTTGAATTCTCTGCCAGTAACCGTTAGTTAAAGTCAGTTAACGCTTACACAATCCGCTAGCTACGCACACTTTCGTTACTGCAAGTAACAAGTTTTTATAGTTGCAAGTTTGTTACCCTCCGTCGTTACCCAACGTCACAATGAAAACGAACTTTTACCCTCTGTCGGAGACACGTCGCCAAAGGAGGTAAACGCACCTTTAACAGACTTGAAAATCGAATCAAGATTTGCTGACTGATAATGGTAACGACTTCCAACGACACCTCGACGACTAAAAATGGCTGGTACCGACTTTGGCTGACGTAAGGTCACAAAGGGTTGCGGTGACCACCGAACTCTGAATTGTTTATTTTATTGTATTTCATGTTATTAAGGCCCAAAAGAAGACATATAGAAGCAAGAAATGCCTTAAAATGGACAAAATCAGCAGTATCGAACGGTAAAGATAATTTTGACGGAAGAATTTTCTGATTTTTATCAGTTACTTAATATATGCCTTTTCTTTCTAGATTGTCACATATCTATCCGTATTGAAAGACACGCGTATTTTTTCTAGGAATTTAGTAAACAATTTCCAACGGTAACCCGATTAAGCGATGACAAATTAGGTCAACCGTTGAGAGAATAGAAGCCGCACTGATTGTACAGGACAATGTTGGAATACAAGATAAATTGTAGCCCAGATTAGAGCAGTATGCGCTGCGATAATTCTTATCATCTGTATTCTACTATCAACAAGATCAGATAAATATTATAGTGATAGACGTTGTTCAATAAACGCTGCTGGGTGGCAGATATGAAGAAACAAAACTAAATAAACGTATTTCCAAAAAAAAGTATAGCTATGTTTGATATTTCAGTCTATTGGACGGAGCTTATTGTGAATTACACACTTAAAAAAAGGTAGTCAAAATTAACTCATAAGTAGTAATTTTTGACTACTTAATGGCGGTCAACTATACACCAAACCCATTGGGGTCAAATTTGACCCTGGAGATCTAGTCAAAAATTCGACCCAAATTGCAATTGAAAATGACTTACATTCGTGGTTAGTAATGACTACATTCGTGGTTATTTTTCAAAATGACCTATTTTGAAAATAACTACTTATTGGTCAAAACTGACTACATTCAGGAATCATTTATTTTAATCGGTGTCCCGATTGGGAAAATGACTCCGGACCATATCTAAAAAAAGTGACAGTATGACTACATTTCCGGGGTCTTCAAAATGACTATTTTCGATGGTCATTTTTACACAATAAGAAATGACTCTCAGTGGGTCAAAGTAACCACATTTGACTTCATTTAGGGTGATTTTGAAATGACCACCCAACTAGTCAATTTTTTGACTACCTATGTTTAAGTGTGTAGGTATCAAATGCACAGTTCAAGGGGTCCAGTATAATTGACAGAGACATGCTTAATACAAGCAAAAACAATAACTAAATCCTATCCGAAAAAAACAATTAAAAAAGAACATTTAAAGCTTGAAAACCCCTAGTCATATGTTTTAATAGAGGAATATTGTAGAATTATTTTAGTATCAAATATTTTGTAATCAGTTACCTTCTTGGATAGCAAGAAGGTTTGAAACTTTAAAGTGGATGAGCCAATGTACCATCTAGTGTTGACACCCTTCTGTCACTTCAACACGACGACAATACCGCTAAACAGATTATAATGGTTTTATCAATTTTTTTTTTCATGGAGAATCATATTGTTCAAGACAAAGAAACTCTGGCCCTTTCACTCCCATGATTTAAGTTCGCCCGATTCTTCTTTGGGTTATCTGAAAGACAGTACATCTCAAAACCCTTAACTGAGTGTCAGTGAAAACAGGAATATCAAGAAGAGCATACGTACAAACGTCCAAAACGTTGACGTTAGAATTAAAGGTTAAAAAGATACCTAAAACCTCATAATAAATGGATTTATGCAGTTATTTATCAAATACCAAGAGAATGATAAAATACAGATTAAGATTGTGAAAATTTTACCCGCATTGCATCTGTTTCCTATATTGGTACCATTTTCAGGGAGTTGAAGAATTGACAGCAAACTAAGATACAATGATAAACGAGGTCAACTATATACTTAGGGAATCTGAGCTTTAATACAGGAGAACGCTACACCTGTTATCAAACTCGTTATCGGAGTGAAATCTGGACCTGTAGTTAATGTAGCAAAATCGGCATTGTATCCATTGAAAGATCAGAAAAATGTTATTAAACAGTATTTCAACAAAACTGGAATATTGACATGAATTTAAAAATACTGGTATATAACTAGTATTGTTGATCAACAATTCTGGAATACAAAACCTTAATCAGAACTTGACAATTCTGGACAGTATTGTCTAAATGTTGTGTACCAGTATCAGGGACCTAAAGTATACTTTTTCCGAAATTTCTATCCGCATTTATATATAGGTACCAGTTTTAAGGGAAGTAAGTAATTTCGGAGAGAAAACCAAGATACAATAATGATCGAGGTCAACTATCTACCGAGGGAATTGGATCTTTAATACAGGAGAACGCAAGGATGCTAGAAAATGTATAGCTACACCTGTTATCAAACTCGCTATTGAAGTGGATCTAGACCTGAAGTTAATGCAACAAAATCGGCATTTTATCCGTTAGAAGATCAGCAAAATGTACTGCAATAAACCTTGTTTAAAGGGACAGGCAAATTATATTGAAATATTATATGTAGAGTGCATTTTAATTTCATATTTTCAAAGTTTAAATAAGTGTAACTAGATGCACATAAAATAGGTAACAGTTATTAAGACTTCGAGTGAATATGGACTATTAAAGAGATGTTTACCGTGTTTCAAAATAGCATGCATATATACAGGGTGTCCAAAAATTAACTGCACATTTTAAAATGCTTATAACTTTAAAACTTTAAAACCAGGATTCGCATAATAGACATATGTTTTGATTGAGGAGACTTGTAGAATTATTTTGGTAGCAAACATGATGCAATTACTACTGTTAAAATCAATATCAAATTATTTCGTCAAACGTAAGGAGCGCACTTTCATACTGAGAAGAAAAGTAAAAGTGCGACTCACAAGTAGGGAAGGGATGAATGTTTGAAGACAGGAAAATCATTAATGAATATTTTAATGATCCATTCAGCTTTTACAATGTTAATATAAAGATGTTTGATTGTGGTTTTGTCTTAATAATTACATAATGCTCATTAAAATGTTTTTCATTTTTCAAGGCGTAACTCTAGCATTCTGCTTATATTACTTTAAATGGTGCACAACATAATTACCCCTTAACAAACAATCAAAGTTACACTCACATGGACACATTAAATTACCCCCTTCTCAACAAGAAGAAGTTGCCTAGTATTTCAGAATATGTTCTAGATGTTATTCTAGATGGCCTCCTGATAGATTTTAAAATTCTTTGACTCTAACGACAAAGTTATGTACGTTTGTGCATGTGTTTGATATAAAATCCCGCATATATTGGATTTCTTCAGAATATGAAAATGAGCGACAAAATTATATTTATGTCTACCTCCTAAGGAGACGAATATTATTGACGTGGGATGTTTTCAAAACATATACGACGTGAAATGAGACTGCTGAGACTTAATAGGTCGTGAAAATATGTTATGGGAGATATTATGTTCAATTATATATTTGAGTAATACCATATGGAATGAAAAATATTGTCAGTTATCAAAATTCACACAGTACTTTATTCATTGTCTTTTAATTCTTTGAACTTAAACCGTCATATGAATAAGGGAACTAATGTAAACGTTAAAGATTATAATAGGAAACGCAAGATACAATATCTTGTTCAGCTAAGCTAAGCAATCATCTCATTTGATTGAGCAGTTCCCCTCTGTTGCATTTATTGTAACATATTCACTATCATACCCACCTATAATCTAATAAAGCACGTTAGTTGCTAAAGGTTACTCAAAGGTGTGAAAAGTATAAACAAAGTTGACACAAATAAAGCAGCGAAAATTAATCAATTTTGTAAAGTTACGCTGTTACAAAAAGTTAACAAAAATATAAAAGATAACACAAAGATGCACAAATTATGTAAAGTTACGCAAAGTTGCGAAAAAGTACGCAGAGTTTTGAAAAATGTATAAAGCATTCCTTATTCTTGTGAAAGCTTACGCTATTGTTAAAAATTACGTAATGTTGTCAATAGTTTAAAAAGTTTGCGGATAGTAAAAAAAGTAAGCAAAGTTACAAAAAGATATGCAAAGTTGCAAAAATTACACAAAGTTGAATAAGATTATGCAAAATTGTGAAAAGTAATGCAAAGTTTTGAAAATAATGCAAGGGTGCTTGGAGCTACATGTTGTTACGTTAAGTTGTAAACAAAGTCGCAACTACGCAAACTACGCAACTGCGTAAAGTCAAGTTGCATAAAGATGCAAAATTACCAAAGGTTAATCGTTTAGTTCATATTCGACAATCATGTGATTTCGTATGCATGTAAAAGAATATTAAAATATCCTAGCACTTACATTTTTTTTATCAGCAAGATAGAGAACAAAACATCAAAATAGCCTACTACATTACCTGGTCAAAGTGTTACGAAAAGTAGCATGTGCACTGTTGCAGTCAGTTGCTGTCATGAAGGTCAACAAATATCGTAGGTTTCAAAACAGGCAAACAAAGCAAAAACAAACGAAAATATTAAATGAATAAATTAAAAGGCCTGGAAACTGAATATATGTATACATATTCACATGTGTGGCATTGATGCCTTTACGCTAAATGACCCGACTTATACAAAATTTCCGTAATTACATCAGGGTTCTTTAGGCATGTATATCATTTTCATGGCGATGCAACTTGAAACCGGACTTGCATCACAAAATTCAGTCTCTAAGGGAAAATGACCATATGATATATCAGATGCAGTAGTAAATACTAAAACCCAAGACAGCACTTCCTTGGGTTGTTTAGCATTACCTTTTGAAGTGAACAGATTTGCAAGTATAAGCGTCAAGCTCAACCTGGTTTGCACTCAAAGTGGGATCACTGACTTGCTTGATGTACAAAAGTGGAATATGCTCAGCGCAATATTAAATAAATCTTCTTTCATCAAAATCAAGTCTGTTGTGTAAACGACCCAAGGAAGTTAAAACGTCAGAGTAAACGTATTTGCTGTGAAAACAGGACCAGTAACTTGTCTGATATACTAAAGTAGAGCATATATGTACATACATACACAGATAGGTTATCATGTGCCATTAAAAATGATCAAAGCGCAGACAAATAGAAAATATAATTAATATATAAAATGCTGGCGTCCCTGATGTTTTTCGGGAGGTTGCTCCATAACAAAGGTTCAGCCACATGAAATAATTTGTCCCCTATGCAATTTTTCCCATAATGATTGGTAAGAAGAGATACGTCAGTAGAAGACCCTGAGATAGGAAAGAGCTATATTTATCACAAAAATAGCAAAAGTTATATGTGTAAGTTTTTATAACTGAAATCTTAAACAAATACATTATTGGCTGCAACTTGCATACGAGATGATGACCGTTCCTCACATCAAGCATATTCAATATGTTCTTAATAAAAGAAGACTTTGCATTGGATGTTCCTATTTCAATCAGCAAACACGTACGTCTGGTGATTTCAAACATATGTAGACTATGTAAAGTGTCCTAACTATTCCCATTCAGTTAAGAAATGTTTTTATTGAAAATAACAAAGAACAAAATAACATAACATTAAATAAAATAAATTAAAGAACGTAACTTATACAGTATCTGATCAAAACGTTAAGAAGACTGATATATCCACTGTAGTCGTCAATGTTTACAAATTGGGTTAGCATACAATGTGATACTAGTACTAGTGCATCAAACCAAAATAATATTGAAATTCACTGCCTCCAGAAATGATGGTGCTAAAAAAATATGGAAAGTAAATACATAATTACAACTATGACATATATGACTTCATGCTAAATAACCTCAACAAAAAATATCGCATTTACATCATGATTTCTATAGGCATGTATATCATGTTCATGACGATGCAACTTGAAACCGGACTTGCATCACACAATTGAGTCTCAAGGGAAAATGGCAATGTGATATATCAGATGCAGTAGTAAATATATACAAAACACAAGACATCACTTCTATGTCTTGTTTAGATTTGCCTTTTGCAGAACAGATCTGCTTGTATAAGCCTCACGCTCAACACATTCTAGTATTGTTCTCGCGTTTCTGTTGTAGACACATTGTTTTTATAGGACCTACGGACCTTTTCGCCCGTATGCCAACAGGATGTATATAAAATGTTGCGTTGTTTAACAAAAAAATACACATATTGACCTAAAAAGGTGAATTTAAATATACAAATAATTTGTATTATGACATAAAAAACTATAATTATATGTCAACGATTATTACCGTAGTTATTTTTCAGATTCGATTTTTTTGTCCTTATTCTAAAAGATTAATACTGAAAGATAATAAAAATATAAATGTTCAAATATTTTGTCTGTTTTTACAATTTAGGAAACAATACATAGGATTTGTTGCCGTGCAGAAAAGTACACGTATCAAGCCACGCAACCTCGGCAAAGATATAAAGATCACCCAAAAGAAAAAAAGACAAGAATGTAATGTTATTAAGAAGTTCTTGGGGCATCTTTACATAGTCACTGTGCAATGTATAACATTTCTGCAACTTTCCACTGGCTATACACAGATTATTGTGCAGACGTCTTCTATTATGAAAAAATATATATGTTTTCGTACTTTGCTTAAAATCACCATTTTCAGGTCAATCATGATTTATTATGCCATCATGACGTCATTAATTGACCCATGTTAATAAATTTGGTATCAATGAAAGAATCGGACCCTACCTTTACAATGACATTTGGCTTGTCAACAACGATTTGATGGGTACCTTAATCCTTCTATGCAGGGACTTTTTATCAAGCTGTATGTTTCAATTTTCTCCACACTGGTTACATGATTAGTAGGGGATGTTGCCGACATCTATCGCCACCTGTTACCGTAATGCACATAGGAACTAAAAACTATTCTGACCCAAATTTCATTGATATAGCCTTTTTTGATATGTTCCTATCTGGGTTTTTTCTTCTTGGTGATCTAAGAAATTTTTCTGATACGCCCTTGTATATATAAAATCACCTTGTTTAGGCTTTCGGCAAACAAACCCAACTTGGCACTCAGTGGTACCAAGTAAGCTAAAGGAAGGTTATCTTCAACAGGGCTCCAAGATGTTTTTTAATCAGTTTTGAATGCAGGAGGAAGACCGGAGTGCCCAGAGAAAAACCTGCGGAAGCAAGCATGGACTTGAAACCAAAATATGCACTTAAAATTGGTTTTGGTTTTGCCAGCTGGGCAGTAACTCCGCCGACCACTCTTTCTACAAGAAATCAGATAATCTGATAAAAATGCATGCCTACAAATATGACACGCATGCCTTCACATGCCCGATGACTCCAATTCAAATTGATATTTAATATTACTTTAAGCATGAATATCATTTTCATACCGATGTAACTTGAAACCTGGCGTGATATTGAGTAAGTACAGATTATGATTTTTTTTTCGGATAGGTTAATTGTAAAAAAGAAGACTTTGGAAAACTAAAAGCATTTTCAACTTTAATGTTGATATTTACTCTTAACATCCATTATAGCTTAAAAATTATGCTGAATAACTGAGATTCAGCAGTCGTTTCAAATAACATTCAGTAGCTTGCTTAGAAAGTGAAAAATAACGACAAAATCATATTGATGTCTGCTTCCTAAGGAGACGAAGATTATTGACCTAGGATGCTTTCAAAACATTTATGAGATCGGACCGCTGAGACTTAATAAAGGTCGAGTCTTGAAAAGATGTTATGGGAGGGATTATGTTCAATTTATATGAGTCACACTGCTAAAAATATTGTCAGTAATTTAAATTCGCACAGTCTTTCTTTTAATTCTTGAAACTTAAACCGCCATATGGCATTGAGGGGATATTATTAGTTATCCCCTGTTTTTTACGTAATACGGTAAGATATCTATGGTTTGGTGTTGTATCACATGAGGCACCAAACCATAGATATCGTCCGTATTACGTAGAAAAAAACAGGGGATAACGAATTTATCATGTAGTTTTGTGGATATAAAAACTTTTTAAAAAGTTAAACAATGAACATAATTGAAACTGATGTAGGCCACTTCCAAGGACGTCAGTCTTTAAAAGCAAGATGCATATCTCACATGCTCTTTTAAAATCCCATAATTTGCATTAAAAATCAAGGCAGCAAAATCAAATAGAAGGCCTCAAAACCAAATTTGAAAATCCATTTAGCAAAGTACAAAAATGTTAAACTTGACAGCACCTATCTCTGTTAACATAATAGGTACAGTTCATTAAGCTTAATGCTATTAAGACCTAGCTTAAGTCTAGGCTCATCGGTACAAAAACATGGTTGGTCAATACTCCGTCAAATAGGAAAGCTTAAAAAATACTTACAAGATTTTGTATCTGATGTCATTGTATTAATTGATATGTAAGCTTTAATCTTCATAAGAAATTCTTCTTATGGAACAATAATATCTTGACCCTGTGTGCCACTGCCATTTTGAATCAATAGTGATCATTGAATTCCCCACTAGGTCTATGCAGCACCCTGATATCGGTGTGAGTTGCCATCTCTTACAAAGATATTACTGCACAATTGTCCTGTGTGTAGCTATTAATATCCACTGTAGGATATATATATATCCTTGTATAAGATTTTTTATCAAAAGGGTAATATGGTTCCGTATCACTTGTTTGATTCAGGTAATACAGGCAAATATTAATTGGCTCGTAACCAATGAAATTACTGGATTACTGTCATCTACATTATAATAGAAAACGCAAGATACAATATATTGTTCAGCTATTAAAGATAAAACTAAATACAGATCATCATCGTATGGGGTGGGACAATTCCCTTCTTGTGCATTTATTGTAACAAATTCATTGTCATACCCACCTAAAATTTAATAAAGCAAGTTAGTTGTTAAAGGTTACATAAAGGTGTGAAAATATATTGCTAAGTTGAAAAAATAAGCTGCGAAAATTCAGCAACGTTCTGTAAGGTTACACAGTTCAAAAAAAAGCTAACAAAAATATAAAAGATAACACATAGACAAAAATCATGTAAAGTTACGCAAAGTTGCGAAAAAATACGCAAAGTTGTGAAACAATTGCATAAGGTCATGCTTCAGAAAAATATGATAAGTTACGCTATTGCTAAAAGTCACGTAATGTTGCCAATAGGTACGCAGAGTTTGAAAAAAATTGCGGATAGTAAACAAGTAAGCAAAATTGCGAAAAATTATGCAGAGTTGCAAAAATTACACAAAGTTGCATAAAATTATGCACAATTGTGAAAAATTAATGCAACGTTTTGAATTTTACGCAAGGGTGCTTGAAGCTAAACGTTGTTACGCAAAGTTGTAAACAAAGTCGCAACTTTACAAAGTTGCGTAAAGTCACGTTGTATAAAGATGCAAAATTACCAAAGATTACGCGTTTAGTTCAAATTTGACAACAATTCGTATGATTTCATATGCATGTAAGGAATATTAAAATGTCCTAACACTGATATGTTTTTCTTATCAGCAAGATAGACAACATAACCCAACAAAACATCACTCAAGGTGAAAACATACTTCTTATGGGCTACCAAACATTTGGTGCATCAAGTCTTTGTCATCTTATAATCTGATATATAGTTAACTTACAATGTATTTTCTATTAGTAACGGATGCTTGGTGATGAAAAATCAATACTCCACCACATTTCTTTGCTTGGTGATTTTCAGCACCAATCATCCGTTATTGATTAGAAGATGCATTGGAATTAATGTAATAACAAAGACTTGTTGCACCAAATGTTTGATAGCTCAAAATAGTATGTTTTCACCTATAGCCTACTACATTATCTGATCAAAGTGTTACGATACCTAGCATGTGCACTGTTGCAGTCAGTATTTGTACATTCGTTCAGAACATTATTTGAACTGATTCCTTGGCATACAACATTGTATATATTAATTGTTTCAAAACAAGTAATAATTTTAGTCATTACGGTCAAAAAATATCGTAAGTTTCAAAACAGGCAAACAAAGCAAAAACAAATGAACAAGTAAATGAATAAATTAAAAGGCCTGGAAACTGAATATATGTATACATAATCACATGTGTGGCATTGATGCCTTCACGCTAAATGACCCGACTTAAACAAAAGTTCCGTAATTACATCAGAGTTCTTTAGGCATATATATCATTTTCATGGTGATGCAACTTGAAACCGGACTTGCATCACAAAATTCAGTCTCTAAGGGAAAATGACCATATGATATATCAGATGCAGTAGTAAATACTTAAACCCAAGACAGCACTTCCTTGGGTTGTTTAGCATTACCTTTTGAAGTGAACAGATTTGCAAGTACAAGCGTCAAGCTCAACCTGGTTTGCACTCAAAGTGGGATCACTGACTTGCTTGATGAACAAAAGTGGAATATGCTCAGCGCAAAATTAAATAAATCTTCTTTCATCAAAATCAAGTCTGTTGTGTAAACGACCCAAGGAAGTGAAAACGTCAGAGTAAACGTATTTGCTGTGAAAACAGGACCAGTAACTTATCTGATATACTAAAGTAGAACATATATATATGTACATACATACAAAGAAAGGTTATCATGTGCCATTCAAAAAAGATCAAAGCGCAGAAAAATAGAAAATATAATTCATATATAAAATGCTGGCGTCCCGGATGTTTTTCGGGATGTTGTTCCATAACAAAGGTTCAGCCAAATGAAATAGTTTGTCCCCAATGCAATTTTTCCCATAATGATTGGTAAGAAGAGATGCGTCAGTAGAAGACCCTGTAATAGGAAAGAGCTATATTTATCGCAAAAATAGCAAAAGTTATATGTGTAAG